>BJBW01016319.1:52773-87698 GCA_004320125.1 Scolopax mira
GGAAATGGCCTCAAGTTGCACCAGGGGAGGTTCAGGTTGGATATTAGGAATAATTTAGACACTGAAAGGGTTATCAAGCATTGGAATGGGCTGCCTGGGGAAGCGGTTGAGGCACCATCCCTGGAGGTATTTAAAAGACATAGTGCTTAGAGACATGGTTTAGTGATGAGTTTTATCAGAGTTGGGTTGATGGTTGGATCTAGATGACCTTAAAGGTCCCTTCCAACCTAAATAATTCTATGATTCTATGATTCAAGGGCTGTGGTAGAGAGGTGGCCTCCAGCCCCAAGGGCCACCTTCCCACCCTCCTCATCCAAGAGAGCCAGCCTCATCCAAGCCAGCTTAATTAACGTCTTGCTCGTTAGCCCAGCACATTACATGTTTGCTGAGGGATTGACTGATAATGCTAATGTTGCTGCACCAAAATGGCTATAAAATCATTAAGCATATCTCATTTTACTTAACCTGAAGTCATTTAAATTGTGAGGCTTCTGGAGAGCGTTAGTGAGACCAGAATTCCCTGATGTGATAGGGGATAATGCAAAATGAAGTCTTATCATATTAGGCATATTTTTTATCATATCAGTGACTTCCTTAACAGATTATTAAATGTTGTTTTTTCTCAAATTATAAGACAGCTCCTGAAATGAAACAGGATTATGTCAGTTCATTTTCTCCATCAGCTTTGCAATTCTGTAAAAAGCAGGGATTTGTCATTAACATATGGAAATCACTCAAATTTCTCTCGTAATTAGACTTAGCCTGCCTTGCTATTGACATATAGATATGGGCTTGTGTCTTCTTACAAAACCCATTTCCTTTTAGATATATACAGAATAAAACTTAGGAAAGCTAAGGAAAGCTAGAGTGAATGCTGTGTGGTTTTTTATTATTATTAACAGAAGAGTTCGCAGTTCCTTGAATATTTGTCAGGGGCATTTAAAGTTATGTCAAGGCACTTTTTCTCAGATAGTAGAAGCAGAAAAGTTAAAGTCTTTGGGAAAGGTTGGTCGGTTTGTTTGTTTTGACTAAATTCAGTAAAATCTCCCCAGGTTTTGATGTTTGGTGGCTTCAGGCCAATTTCTGCTGCTTTCCCTCAGCCCTTCAGAGCCACCGGGCCATGAGTTTGTGGGCCACCAGAAAGGTGACTACGGTTCAGAGAGGGAAAATAAGCACTGATGATCATGTACACACACAAGGTCGAGTTCAAAATAGTAGAAATCCATCTCTATGTAGCTGTCTTAAAGTTACGTGAAAGTTGCAGCTGCTCCTCACAGTGAGAATGCTTTTCCATCCCCTGGTCTGACGTTTTTAGGGTCACCCTCACCAGGAGCTTTGACAGTATTTAGAGACTGATCCAGTCCCGTAAAATCAGGATGGAGACAGTTTTCCTCTCTCCCCACTACAGCACAGCTCAGAAATTTCACCCCTTATTTACCAGGCAGATGTTATGTGTCCAATCTCACCACCTGAAATATACGATTTTTATTGCTCCCCTCTTATTAGCAACAGGAACATAATTACTGCAAAATCATCACAATGCAATTACAGCATGCCCAGCAATATTGAGTACTAGAAATTTATGTTCATGGCAATCTCTGAGAGTTGTACTCATACACTATAAAATTTAGATAGCTGATCCACAGTTTGGTTTTTCATATAATTTACCCTCACCTACTAATAGCAGTATTTTGAATAATTTGTTACAATTCATCCTGAAGGTCTCAATTTGCATTTAACTGGCAAACTTTTACAAGCAGCACACATTAGCAGTTTTAAATGCCACAGCAACGTTTAATCATGCCAGACAATGCAGAAGAATACTAAAAAATTATTTCTAATTGGCAATGCAATTATTTGACTTATTGTCTAAACTGTTGCCATATACTTTGTCTGAGACTTTAAATTCAGGCTTTCCAAAAAGAAATGAGTAAATCAGCCAGGCAATATCCTAAAGGCAACTCCTTTTTCTGCTGAGCAATGCCTTATGTCAGGACTAGACCCACTAACATGGTGCAGATAATGAGGTCTGAGGGGCTGAAAACATTTTATCGAGGGCGTTGCATATTTTGGGACAGGGTTTAAACAAGGTTGGGACAAGGTTAAACACGCAGGTCTTGCTTTGGTTAAATAGGTGCACTTTGGAGCAGTGGGGAGTGCTCCACGAAACATGTTTTTGTGGAATGCTGACAATGGCCCCACCAGCCGAACCACAGGCCCCCTTTCCAACTGACACCAGTCTTGGTGCCACAACTTGAACAACGGGTTTTATCCTGCTCACACCATTGGGGCTTTTTTCTTCCTTTCAGACCCAACTGCACCCGCCCTCAGCCGCAAACACGGGATCTTGCCACGGTTTTCCCTGCAGAGTCAAAGAACTTGCCACTGTCGGGAATTTTCTGCACATTTCGGTAGTCACCTGCCGTCTGGATAAAGAGGTAAACTAGGAAGCCAGGAAGTCTCACGGGTACTCTGAGGAACCATATCTGTGGATTCTTTTAAAGCCCTGTCCTCAGGAAACAGCAGATGCCATAAGTGCCTGCCCTCTCCCTGCATCACCAAGGAGGCGGCTTGTCATCAGTGGAGGGAACCAGTCCTTGAACTGAGAGGCATAATTAAGTGAAATCATCTTTCTTTACTGCGTTTTTCAATTCTCCACTCCCTGCTCTAGCTTTACTCTTCCCCAGAGAGCTTCTTTTTACTGCTAACACTGCTTTGTCCAGAAGGCTCCATAAATCACCCACTGAAGAACCACGGTATCACCTGTAGCTGTTCCCATTCCTACCCCACACAACAGTTCCTCTTCGGCAGTGACACAGCCCTCCACTCCTACATCTCACATACAAACTAGAAAGCAGAATTCAAAGAATTAAAACAATTTATAATCTCATCACATGGTCTGTTTGAAAGTCAGAGTTAAAAATTAATAACGGTTTGAACAGACGAGAAATATCTTGTTTCTGATGTTGTCAGTCTCAAGCAATATTAAGAACATGAGAACTGCTACAGCTGGTCAGGCAAAGGATATATTTAGCGAGCTTCTGCTCCGTGGCAGTGATGATTATGGAAGAATTTAATAACATGGCAGGTAAAGAATAATCTTTTCTCCTCTTGGAAATCATCGCTAGCAAATTTTATACATTTTGAACTGTCAGAGGGAAAAGCATCAAGACTGTGACCCAGGAGACCTGAAGTTGATTTGTGCTGCTACCCTCCTGTCCTCTCTTCTCTCTGCACTCATTTCTGTGCCTCTGCCTGCAGAAAGATGATAACAACAATTCCTGCATTCCACCTGGTTCACTATTTCCAAACCCTGTTCTCAGGACACAGAAGGTGTGTGTGAATGGAGAGCACCTCGCTCAGTCGCTCTAGGGTCACAGCAGAACACCGGTCTTATTACAACAAAGTATAATAAGAGCAACAACAATAACACCTCTTTAAAAGATAAAATAATCAGTAAAGCATTGAGAGAACCTATTTGTTGCCCTTTTCATCACTGCTCCGTTTTCCTTTTCTTGCTCCCCCTCGCTCCTTCCCTCCCTGCGGAACACGCCATGGATTTCCCACGGCAGAGGCGACCCTTCGCCAGGGGACACCGTGGCTGTGAAATGCTCCGATGTGGAGGTGTTGGCAGGTATTGTGAGACAGAGCTGAGAAATGGGTGAATTCCAGATTCAAGAAATTACATGCCTACTGCACATCATATGGTTAATAAAATGGAAAATTTGAAGCGCAGGTGCCATAAGTTTTCTCTTTTAAAGCACAGACACCTGTAGTTTATGAATTAATAAGCCTTTTTCATTTCATAGTCCATAGGGAATTACTGTTTCCTTCCCTGTTCCTTACTGTGCTTTTTTATAACTTTCATTTTAACCTTCTGTTTCTTTCTATTGCATTTCATGAAAAATTCTGCCTGGGAAAATGCTGCCTTGCTCCCTCCTTGACAGCAGTTGGCTTTGGAAGAGACGGAAACATCATTAAAAATTACAATTGTTTTCAGTTCACATATTGCTCACTTATAATATTTAAGCCTTACTATATAGCCCCCAAGAGGTGTAAAGACAGTGTAGGCAAATGCACCACCCCTGGAGGTAATTTAAAAGAAGGCTTAACATAGTGCTTAGTGACATGGTTTAGTGATGGGTTTTTATCAGGTATGTTGATGGTTGGGCTAGATAATGTTAAAGGTCCCTTCAAACCTAGAAAACACTATAATTCTCCCGAACTCCTAAACTGGGTTCAGTCTGCATCCATTGAACATATTGGGAATAAGATCACTGACTCAAAACCTGACACCCAACGTGTAGACAAACTCTCTGTGCTATTAAAGGTTTTACTGAGCATAGGAGCACTAATTCTGCCCCATCACCCGCTCCCATTCCTGTGTAAGTGGCTGGATAAGTAATATCTCTAATCGTTCTAATAAGAGGCTCTATCAATACTTTCAAAATGACTAATGGCATTTAACTCACAGATTATATTTATAAATGGTTTCCACTTAACGCATTGTATAGTTGACTTTAATAAGTACTTACTGAAGGCTCATGTAGTACAAAGGCTGTGATAAAATGGTACTCCCAGGAATACTTGCAACAATGAGTGGTTTGGCTAATGATAGAAAACATACATTTGTGAATGCTTTATTTACCCAGCGCTCTGATTTATGTTTCTCTTTGTTTCTGGAGTTGGGTAAAAGACTTCTTCCAAAACAGGCAAACCCCCATGGGGAACGTGTATTGAACTTTGCTTCTTTTGGTCCATTACTGAAGCGCATTTTTGACTTTGGGTATTTTAGATACAAACCACATCCACAGCCCTTTGCTAAGCAAATGAGGCTTAATCTCTCTGTTCTGATCTCATTTGTGCTAAGGAGCATCTGGGCTGCTAAGGCAGGTAAAGTGTTCAACACCTTCTGCTTGTCAGAGCTCGGGGCTCTACCTCCCTCCTTGACATTTGTTTCTTATCTCTGACAATTAGTTGTGCTGAAATCACCTTGTTTGTTGTATTATCAGGAAGGAAGGAAGACAGCCTTGCACTCAGAGCAGGGTCTGTAATCTTCCTTTCTGCCTCTACTCTGCAACAGATTTTATTAACCCTTTGGTCACACAGATCTTGTGTGTTCAGAAGCTTCTACTTTAAGGCGTTTTCATGTAAAGGCAGAGATTATTTTTTTTTTATTCTAGGATGTGATGAGGGACAGCCACGATAGGCCAGGCAAACATAACGTGGATATTATTTGTTTATATATGGTTTATAAAGTTGATTAATCTCTTGAGAATCCTTCAGCATTAAAGAGACCACATAGATGGAAGACATATTATGTCTATTATTACTGAGGGCTAGGTTTTTGGTATTTCTTCAGATAATTGAGATTATTAAAGGGGGACATAAAAATGGGAATAAAAATACAATGTTTTGATTAAGTTAGCAATAACAGTTCTGCTAACAAATCCTGGTCATTTTTTCTTCTAGTTATATTTTTTCTCTGTCTTTCACACCTGCTTTTCACAATGAATTGTGGCTGTTGCCCTGCGCACACAAGCTCTGCTGTAGGGATGCCCATTTGGGATTTGCAGCGCTTCGTTTTTAAAGGAGTTATGTGAAAATGATCTTTACACATTTGGATTCAACAGTACCCTTGAAAGGAAAAGCAAAGTGCCACAATCTACATATATCCCATCAGTTATAATTGCTCTGATTGTTCAAGTTTAGGTAGAAAGTGAGTAACACAATTCATTAACAGCCTTGGCAGAACGGTGATGTTCAGCATCCCTGACACCTGCTTTCTGCATTCCATAAATCTGCTAAGCTTTCAGCAATAGGCTACTCTCTGCATTTATTCTTCCCCACACAGGCTGCAGTTCAACATATAGTCAAGGTTTAAGCTTTTTCACTCTGCTTAGGTTAAAAGGTTTTATTTCTGAAGCAACCATTATCTTGAGAGAAGAGATCAGTCTTAAGACCTTGCTTATTAACATCCGCCTATTAAAGTGTACATTATACAGCAGACATTAATGTAGAGGCTCCACAGCTCACTCTGAATATGTGCTCTTTCTTCATGAAGGTTTTTTTTGTGAATTGTAAGTATTGCTTACAATTTTATGCTTTGAACTCCATACTGCTGGTCCTGGTAATAAATGGAGCCCTGGAGGACTCCTCTGAAGAATAACTTCACTCCTCAACACTTGAAAAAGAATGCGCTGAGCCCAACACTGAGCCATGCTGATACTTCATGACTTTTTAGCCATATTTTTTTAAATATATGTATTCATTTACATTATTCAGAACTGCTAACGTTGCTGGCTCATGGAAAGTGTGCTGTCTATCAGGACTCCCAGATCCTTCTCCTCTGTAGTGCTTCCCAGAAGATCCATCCCTAACCTGTATTGGTACCTGGGTTTCCTTCTCCCCAGGTGCAGGACCCTACATTTGTCCTTGTTCATGAGGCTGAGAGACAAAAAGCACCGTTTTGAGGACAAAAACTGCAAAATAGAGACTTCTGAAGAAGAAGAGGAAAGCTGAAAGAGGAGGAAGCATAATTTGGTGTGGGTCACCCTGGCAGGCGGCTGCCAGGCAGCACAGAGTTGGGGAGGCAGCAGTCGGTGGGGCAGGACACAAGGCCACCAGAGCTAATGGCAGGGACTCTGACACCTCTTCCTTCACATGGAGAGCAGTTCCCCTGAAATCAGTAGAAATCTGTCTACTGACTGAAATAAGCTTTGGATCAGGCCTGGTGTACAAAGGAGAAATCCAAAGGAAAATAATGTGTGAAACAAATTCATTGTGAAGTGACGTGAGACGAGAAGAGCACGGAGATGACACCTCTGATCTCTCCTTCCACAGAGCTCTTCAAAAAACCAGCTTCCTTCATTTGCACGAAAGCTTCATCTTTGAGAAGTTTCTAAGACAACCACCACACAGCAACAAAGTGATTGCCACAGCCCAGACACTTCCCTCTGACACTGCTTTGAAAACGATTAGCCTAATTCTCTCAAAACTTGACAATTAATTGAAATTTGGTTACTTTCAATCACTGGAATGAAAGCAAAAAGGGGAAAAGTGTAACAAGGCAAAGCTGGTAATAAATTACTAAGCTTCTGTTCTGATTCTTTAGAATCATAGAGTGGTTTGGGTTGGAAGGGACCTTAAAGATCATCCAGTTCTACCTCCCTGCCCTGGGAGGCAGACCTCCCAGGCTGCTCCAAGCCCCGTTCAACCTGCCCATGAGCCCCTCCAGGGATGGGGCAGCCACAGCTTCTTTGGGCAACCTGGGCCAGGCTCTCACCACCCTCACAGCCAAGAGACTTTAGAGTTGATAAAACTTTCTGTACTACCCGTGTATCAGATGTCCAAGGGAATATAAATAGCAGAACTGAGTCAAATCCCCAGGAATGGTGATTCCAACTGGCTCAGATCATCAGGGATCCTCCACAGCAGCTGGATAAAGCTGCACATCACTCCCAGCACCACAGGCTGAATTTCCACACACTGACTGATCTCTGCTCAGCAACTGCAAAGGTCAGAAAAAAGTGATTTCCAGGGGGAGTGACACGGTGGTAACTGCTTTTGTCACCCCAGGTTTTAATCCCAGGAGTAGGGAGAGGGATGGGGTGTTGCTGACCATCGACTGTGCCCCGTGGGTGACTGACTTCATACCTAGGGGTACAGAAGATAGCTAAAGTTTTTTGAAATGTATAGAAGAAAAGAAGAGCAACTAAATATCTAAGAAGTTAAGGATTTTTAAGGGACTTCTAAGGTTGAGGTTTTGCTGTCAGGCTCAGAACGTCCCTGCACTTGCCTTGCAAAAGGATGGCAGAAATTCTAATTGCTGGGTAGGAAAAAAAGAGACTGTGGGAAAATAATTCCTGTACTCCTTTAGATAAATCAGGGTAAATCCTAGAGAGTTGTGTGCAAATACAGCCAGGAAATTTTCAAATTAGAAATTCAAATTAGAAAACAAAGGCAAAACAAATCTCAAAGTGGAAGGAAATTGTGTTGTCTTTCACCCTTGAGGCACATGGCAGTGCATGGGAATGGGACAGCAAACATTTTTGGGATTTATCTCTTTAGTCTCAGCTCAAACACAGTTTAAAAATTTACAGACAGAGCTGATTTGAAATCCTTAGGGACATCTGAAGATTGAGTATCAGGTTTAAACCAATCCTCTGCTCAGCTCTGTGCCTCTGTGACAGGGGAGATGGAAGAGCCCAGTTAAGTTTACTCACTAACGAGAGAATTGTAAACTGAAAAATTCCTATTTTTTTCTTAATAATTTGGACCATTAGCTGTTGAAGCAAGACATAATATGCCAAAGGAAAATATTGCTCTCTAACTAAAGCAAACACACCATGATTAATTTACTTTCTCTCTAAGTTGACAGCAGAAGTCATCGAGGAAGACAACAGAAAATCACATTTTTCTCAGCTGGGTTGCAGACTGTTGAGGGAGGTCACTCCGAGCAGCACGAGGGTGATCACCCAGCTGGGCAATGAAACGGTACCTCCAATTACTTGCAAGTTCTGGCCACTTTTTGTACAGGTTGTTTGTTGTCACATCACGGAAACCATCTGCACATTTCCACCTTTGCAAATGTTTCTCCTGAAAGACTGGAATTTATACATTTATTTTTCCTTCATGGCTTTTCATTCCACGATAATGGCATTCCCTCTGATAGAATTTGTCCTCTTTTACATGTTTTGCCTTCTTTCTCCTTTTCTTTGCTGTTACCATTGCATAGTTGAGGAAAAAAAAAAGAAAAAGTGGGAAAACTGCCAAAGCTGCCATTTATTTTGAACAGCTTCTCTAATCCATGCTTATTTCTCCTTTGCCTTTACATTCAGTATAACCTTGTTGTTTAAATATTGCATCCTTTGAAAAGCTTGTACCTACAACACTCTTACAATAACAATTAATGTAAGTACTAGCTGTCTCAGCAGTTCTTAAGCTTGCTCTTCACCTTTAATCTTCCATCCCTTTCTTCAAATTTACCTGTTCTCCACACTCCATAAAACCTCAAGAGCAGCATTAAAGCCACACATTCAGTTTTACAGAAAAAAGTAAATGTAATGTAAGCATGGAATCATAGCATCACGGTTTTCACAGGGGGAATGAATTCAACAAAAAGTTGAAAAAACACAAGAAAAATAAAAATCACCATGAATTTTATAATATCATTTGTGTATGTATAAAAAGACTTGCAGAGACTGGGTAGATTTTCATTGTCTAACTAGGTTTTTAGTCACCAAAGAATTGTTTTATTTAAATACATTTAGAAAATATGCCTTTTTGTGATTTGGTTTTGTAACAGTCAATAAGAAGTACCAGGGAAAAACACTTATTTCATCATTATGAGCTATGGAACTGGGTAGATTATTTTTGTCACTTCTGCAGTGCAGCAGTGAGGTCTATTTGTAGAGAACCAGAACACTTCTTTGATGTGGGTGCTTTTAAATAACTTAATTGCAAGGCAGATGGTAAGAAACAAAAAAAAATACAACCAAAAAACCCCTGATGAAACAAAACAAAAAGCCCTGCATAAAGGTGGAAAATTGCTTGAGGAATGCTGTGGTCTCACAGGGAGAAATCTTTCTATTTGTAGCTGGTAACTGCAGACTCCAAGTCTGTGATTAGCCTTTAATGTAGAAGAGGTAACACGATATAGCTGATGAAAACATGTCAACACAGCATGAGGAAAAGAACAAGGCGGCAACTTTTCCCTCAAATGAGAAGTTTCAGATCTTCAAACAGCCTCTATCTTCAGTGACAACAATTGGGGGAAAAAAAAAAAAAAAACACCCTTTAGTATTTGTACAAAGAATCCAAAAAATTTTTTATCAAATTTCTTCAGGCTTCTTAGACATTATGGACTGCATGAAATCTAGTTTCTTCATTAGGCTCCCAATTTTATATGTGCTATGATATTATGGGAGAATTTGGTCACAACTAAAATGCTTCCTCATCTTGAAGAGACACTGGTGATGCCATTGGTGTATCCTTCCAGGAGTGTGGCCACAGAGGTGGAATTATAGGTGGTTTTATAGGGAGCACTGAAAAATATGAAAGCCAGCAAGAAGTACCTCAAGTCTATCTGTGCTACCTGCTTTAGCTGTGCTGGTGATAACTATATTATGTATGGACACAAAGAGATGCTTTGCCAAATCATAGGATCATAGAATGGTTTGGGTTGGAAGGGACCTTAAAAATCATCCAGTTCCAAGCCCCTGCCCTGGACAGGGAAACCTCCCACCAGACCATTTTGCTCCAAGCCCCATCCAGCCTGGCCTNNATGGGGCAGCCACAGCTTCCCTGGGCAACCTGGGCCAGGCTCTCACCACCCTCACAGTAAAGAATTTCTTTCTAGTATCTAATCTGAATCTCCTCTCTTTCAATTTAAAAGCATTCCTCCTTGTCCTATCGCTATAGGACGTATAATAACATATAATAACAGCAGATAATAATGCAGTAGAGAAGAAACCCAAACATGACAGGAAAGCAATGTCATCCATTATCTGTGCAACACTACTCTGTCTTCAACAAGCCAAAGCTAGAGTTGAAACAACTACCTACTAGTTGAAATGACACCTACCCATAGGCAATAAAAATGTTTTGAGGGGAGGAAAAAAGAAAAAAAAAAAATCAAATTGTGCCATACTGCAGCCAAAAACCACAACCCTGGAGACCCGTAGAGATTTCACCCTGGCCCAGACAGGGCATTAGGAGCATATTACCCAGAACACAGAAAATGGATTGAATCAGTAATCAATAGGAAAGACGAGGTAGTGTATTTAGTTGACAGATCATGGTATTAAGTGCTGCAAAAAAAGTACTTTTCTGTGTAATGACTGCAAGAGCGAAAAAAGTCTGACCTGAAATTGTTAATAATTAAAATGTAGGCTCAACAATCTCTCTGGTGACTTTAAAGTTACTACACTATCTAAACTGGGGGGGGGGGAAGACAGACACCTTGTTTCTGTGGAACTGGAAAGGGCTGTAAGGTGCCCCAGAACCTTCTTTTCTCCAGGCTGAACACCTCCAACTCCATCAGCCTCTCCTCACAGCAGAGTTGCTCGCAGCATCTTTGTGGCCTCCTCTGGACCCATTCTAGGATCCAACAGATCCATGTCCTTCTTATGCTGGGGTCCCCAGAGCTGGACGCAGTACTCATCACAATTCTTGGTTTAAGGACTTTTCCCTACTAATGCTATTTTCTCTCAGACTCCTCAATCGCTTCTTCACTCACGATCTCTGTGCCTCATTTCTCCCACCATCTGGGAGACTACCTCCTACTTTTCTTATCTCATGGGGGCTTAAGCTCACGAAGGTGAGACCTGCCCTTGGCCATGTATGTAATGTCACATCACACCTTGCTCAACGCAGCCTTTGCTTTCTTTTACTGCCTTTGGGCACTGTGACAATACAAATAGTAAAAAAAATAATAAATGCCTATGAATGAAGCTGTAAGGACCATGCAACACTCCCAATAAAGAGACACGTCAGGACACACTCTCACTGATGCACTCAGGGCCAAGCACAGTTGACTTCTGATCATGGCTAAATCTAGGTAAATGGGGAGAAAAAAAAAGTAATGCTGGGATTCAAATGCCAGATTCGGGCTCTGTGATTTGCACATTGCTGTTTAAGAAAAGGATAATAATTTTGCAGTTTTGGGGGACAGGAAGAAATTTTTGTGTACTTCCAAGTGTAAAACTTGGACTTGGATGTGAAAGAGCCTAGAGATCCCCGAATAAAGAATACCTATAGAATTACTGAGATTATTTCGTGGGAGATTATGACCAAGGGTAGTGAAATTAGTAAAAGCTCACTGCAGGGTTTTTTCCTCTAAATTTCACAACTGCCAGACCCCAAGCTCAGGCAGGCGTGGTGAATTCTGTGTTACCTGGAAAACTCTGCTGCAAGGCTCCCTGCATACCCATGAGCAACATTTCCTCCTCCTCCTTCTTCTGAGATTTCCCCGAGATACATTGCCCTGCCGAGATTAAAATCTAGACCTAAATCTTCAAAGCAATTACATAGACAAAAAGCAGCAATCTCCTCCTGCTGTACAACGTTCGGGGAGTAGAAATTGCCAGATCAGAAAGTGCTGGTAGATTATCTGCCCCGAGAAAAGGCATGATATCCTGCCGGAGTGATCAATAGGCGAACAAATATTCCCACCTTGATCTCATTCCTCTATGAAGCCGTAGGAGTTTATTGCAGATTTTAATGGAAAGACAATCGGACATTAGAGATTTCCCACCCCCCTCCCAGGAAGGGGTGTGTTTAAAGAGCTAAAGCAAAACAAAAGTAGTATGAAACCAGAAAGACATTCATGATTTTAGCCTGGTTTCTTGTTTGGTTTTGTGGGTTTTTTTTCTTTCTTTCTTTGAAATAAAATGCTACTGATATTTTGGTCTCTTTGAATACCTTTTGGAATGTTTATTGAAAAGAAATGGACAAGCAGGGAGAAAGCTGCTGCTTCTGAGGTCTTCAAAAATTGGATTTTTGGAACATATTGTACCTGTTTATATTGTAATTACTAGGAATAATATAAGAAGGAATACAACATTTTTACAAAAAAGATTCTAATGAATCAATCCCAAGTCACATCATTCTGGCTTTGTTCCCACATGCATTTACACTAGTAATGGCCTCTTTGATCACTACATTGATATTTATTACTTATTTTAAAAGGCAGGAGGCAAGATTTTAAAAATTATTGATATTGTCAAATCACAATGACACCAATAAGGGAGGAGGGGGTTTTTTTCCCTACCACGAAGAAACATTTTCTACTTAAACATACACAGGGATAAATTTTGCTTAGAGTGTCAACAGAGCTGGGATTTCACTGAAAGGAATCAATGAACCCATAATTTTCCAGGGTGGGCATTCAGTTATGACAGCAGAAATGAGCATATTCTCATGCCGAAGTAATGCATAAATTGTTTGATGAATTTGAGTATTTCAAAATTATCATTGCACGTAGTAAGCCATGGGTAAACTGTGGACTGTAGAATATATAGCCTATAATCTAGTGCAAACCAGGTTGGATCTTCAAACATTTAAATATTTCTTGTTACTATGGCCATGAGTGGCAGAAACATTGCTGAATATGAGGGGATACCTGGGAGAATATGTACTATATCACTGTAAGCTGGGTAGAAAGTATTTTTTACTATATTCCAGAAGATGAACCTGAGGGAACAGTTTTTTGTACAGTTTACCAAAGATTACAGAAGACAATCAGGTCAGAAAATTATTAAAATAGAAGAATTTGAGTGTCTTATCATGAACCACACTTTTATACTATTAAAAGCAAATCCACTGGGGTTAACAAAAAATGTTGTGTATGAAGTTTGCTTGATTTTAAACAGAAATAATTAAATACTGCTGTAGATGTCTCAAGAAACAAATCCTTCTAAAGATCAAACATCTCCTTTAAGACAGAGAGAGGATTAAATGCTATTGCAAAAAATTTCAGTAACTGTATTTAAAGCCACACATTATGTATGTAGAAAAGGACCCAGAGCAGAAATAAAATACCAAAACCCACCCAACTCTAGGTGGCAATTTATAAATTCAGGTACAGGAGAACGTATCTCCCATTGTGTACCATAGCACTTTGTTGTAAGTGACAAAGTTACATGATGCTGCAACAATAAAAAGGGAAATTTAGATCTGCAGTAAAAGAATTGAAATGGATTTTCATCTATCAGGGTCCTCAAAAATCAGCACTGTGCACCATTTACACTAACAAGATGGTTATTTCACATCACAATAGACATTTTGATGTCCATATACATTATTTAACATTATTGAGAGGGAAATGATGCTTAGCTAGAGTAAAAACAAGATTGTACCTAAATCAACTCTTGAATGCCTATAGGAATTTGTTTACTGGTAACCCCTTATAACTTTCACTCTGGATTTTGTTCAATATTCATCAAGTACTTTGAACAGCTCCTAATCTTTATATAGTGAGGAAATAATCACTGGGCTCACAGCAGATCTATGAATTGTGTGTTGTGATTGCAGCTCTCCCAAACTCCTATGGGAAAACCTTCAACGGGTGGTTGAATGGTGGAGAGGCATCAGCAGACCTGTAGGCATAGGAGAATTTTAACACTGAGCTACCCATGGAGTTTAGGTGATTTCAGGATCTGGTGGTGGTGGGAAGCGTAATAGTTTTGGACAGAGAACAAGGTGCACATCAGGGTCTTTCTGTAAAACCAGGCTCTGTGGGCCAGGTGTATGTTGTAAATTTGAGACTTCAGCAGATCCCTATTTCATAGGCAAGGTATGAAGATAAATACATTTACAAGGTGTTTTGATATGCTCATGTATAAAGTCTGTGGAATGCCCTCAGCAATTTTATTGGAATTAAAACTGAAGCTTAATTTCCTCTCCTAAGATTTATATTTCTTGCAATTCTTTTTAAGGTTTCCAGAGGGAAAAAGAATTGAAGATTGTAAACCAAAAAGAAAGAGTCTTTAAACTTTTGATTAAACTTTTGTTATAATGGTGCAGACTATCACCTGAAAGGAAGGTTTTATTACTGAAATATCATTAGATACTATGACTGAGATACTAAGTATATGCTATAAATTTCTCTTAACTATTGCTGATACTTAAATATAATCCACGTCTAAACCTCTCATCTCATCAGCCAACTAATCAACTTATTAATCAATGTTTCACAAGTAGTCTTGACCTCTTTAAGACCACAGCATTATCAATGATCCCGAAAGGCACTGATACGAGATTTGAAAAACCTAGGCAATATATGAGTCATAGAGGATTTTTATTCAGTATTTTGACCTTGAAACCTCTCGATCCATCAGAGTTGTCAGTGACACAAGTAAGATGAAGTCCTGGGTATCCAGGGACCCTCTGGCAGTCTCATTTCACGTTCACAAGAAGCCACCAGCATGCAAATGGCACAGCTGGCACCTCTCCATCAGTAGGACTGTCCTCTAGGCCAGAAGACCCGGACACCAAGGGGCTTCCTATCGTGGCTGACAACCATCACCTTTCACCCAGTGTCCTTCTGGTGCTCCTGGCAGAAGAGATCAAGCACTGCTTGGATCCCAATGCATTTGATGCCCTACAGCTGCATTACTCTACAACGCTCACAGACAGCTGGACCTAAAGAAAACTACCTCAAGAATCGCCTATTTTATTCTGGGGACTAAGCCAGCTCCTGACAACCTGAGATCTGGAGCTCGTGGAAGGGGAAAAGCCACCCTTGTCAAGTTCCATGGCAGACACAACTCAGCTGGTTGGAAATCAAGCCAGATGAATTTGATTTCAAACAACATGCTTTTCACACCAGCGTCAATAGACACATTTGGGGGCTTTATTTTTTTTTTTTCCCCTGTAGGATTGAGAATGATGAAACCTATTCATGACAAGCACTTCATGAACAATGTGACTCCGTCTGTAAACGTCCTCTTTGTTTAGCTGCAGCTGCAGATCTGTTGCACACTCTACTCACAAAAGACTCGATGTCGCATCCTTAATGGGATGCTTCACAGTCTTTAGTCCTGCCTGGTGCTAATCGTTGACCTGGACACAGGTCTGATGTTTAAACAGACTGTTCCTCAGAAACCGGTGGAGGATAATGAATCTAATTCCATGACACATACTTCCTCCCTCCTCCTGCAAATTTGTATTCCAGGTTGTAGTGAATAGCTTTAAATCTTCTACACCAGTATTACCAGTTCTCAAAAGCAGCTAATTGTTTTCTAGCCCATCATTACTGTCAGTCAAACTGGGTTTTTTTAATTTTGTCTTTTCTCTCTACAATGCTAAACAGCAGCAACGCCATCTCTGGCCCCAGCAATGTTGAGAATAATGGATTTAATTCCACTTTAAGCTCTCTGGTTCTAATTTTCTACTTATGTCAGAAGAAGTTTGAGTACCAGTGAGACAAATCACTTCCAGTGAACCAAAGAGAGCGCTGGTTTGGTGCAAATCTGTGGCAATTCCCTTGTGTTCCTCAAGGCAACAGAGGACACACTCATTAGCTAAAGACATCACACCAGGACTCCCTTTGCTGTGACAGTAATGACCTCCATAATACCGACCTTTTCCAGAACAAGGTTTCAACCGCAGATCCAAATTACAGACATTTATTACTAGAGATAAAGGAGTAAATCCATTACTGCTGGTAATAACAGATGGTTTATCTTTTGTGTACACAAGCCTCTGTAAGGGGATGTGGCACATCCTTTGCCCGTGAGTTAAAGAAGTCTTGCTGGAGCACGAGAAGCCGGATGAGGGAACGGCTGGTGAGAATTGCAGGAGATCCCTATTCCAATTTTTGGAAAGCTTTGTTTCTCCTGAGTAGCTACTCGGAACATTTCTCTGCTCTTCCCAGACCGTGTCTGAAACCATGGGACTAATCTCTCTGTTCAAACAGTGACTTCCTAGTGAAAGGTCACAATAACCACATGCTCGCTCCCAAAATAATTTTACTCCTACATTTCTTAATTTCATTCTTCATGACATCAGAAAGTGCAAATAAAGATCAAGAGTTTAAGTAAGGAAATGTACCCAATGATAGCCTGAGTAACCACCTCCCCCTGAGTTCAATTATAGGACTCTGATGTGTTCTTAATGAGGGATTTTGGTATGCGGGCTGTACAGAGTCCTCTCTTGTTCCACCTCTACCTGGTACCTTTAGACACCTCCTTTCAACAAGTGCAGTATTAATAAATAAATTATTAGAAGAATACACACATAGCCACGCGGATTATACACGAGCTATTAACAGCAATATGTAGAGGATAATATATGCTGTTTACCAGCTGAAATAGTAATCAGGTTGATTTAGATTATCACCACTCTCACAGCACAAGGTAAAATTAAAATGAGCTACTGGAAAGTTAATTTGAGATGTTTTACTTTTTCAGTAAAGTTTATGCACCAAGATAAGAAAAAATGGTTCAACTCCCTTATAGTGATTGTTGCAACAAATGGCATTAAGGGGATGGATACAACTAAGCATAACATATAGATCTTTATCTGGAAAGCAATCTTAGGAAATCATTGTTGTCTTTTCTGATAGAAGTAGACAGGAGCTGGGAGACTTTCTCAAGAATTAGTTGCATTGGCTTGTTAAAACAACATTGGTGGGTTTAGGAGTGAGAGATACCTCTTTGTGCACTTCATGCCAAAGCTGAAACCATTTTTTTTAAAGAGCAGATGCAGGGCTGACTCTCTCAAAACATAAATTTTTCATGAAATCAGAAATCTAAAAAAACACACTTTTAAAAATTGTAGTAACATAGACCAAAAGCAAACTATTGAAGGATATGAATCTCTTTGGATTTCATTGCTCAAGGTTGAAATCAAAGGAGGGGTCTAGAATTAAGGGCATAAAGAGAAAATGCCCTATAAAAGGAACAAATCCCCCTTCTTTCCTCCCACATTTTGCCCGATAGTTCCAACTGCAGTTTTGTGGGAGAAGCACCACAATTTCTTTGTGAACCTTTTCCCCAATTGCTTTATCTAAAACATGTCCTGTACGTGAAAATGCACCATTGCCCGCAGGACAAGCTTTTCTTTCATGCAGGTAACACGGCTCAGCTATCACCTTTCTGACATTTAGGGGGGTTGATCACTGGTGCTAAATGCTTAACAAGCAGAGATTTGGTTGTGTGGCAGGAAGCCTGCATAATTTAATTTTAATAGTCTGATAAAATCCATCACACAGTTGAAAGATGCATAAAGATTTGGACAGAGGAAAGGACTATCCATACACAGATTTACACAAATGGCTACGTTATGGGAAGAGTGATGGGGTGTTAAACTGCTGGGAGCCATTTGAATAAGAGCATATTTTGAGAATGGGCTAAATACTGTCGTTTTAAGGAGTCCATGAAAATGAGACAGTTCAATATCTTTCTAAAAAACCTGAGAGTATCTGACTCCAGTAAAGCAAAACCTGTCTCATTGTGAAGTGTTCTTTGTAATGTTTGTTACCTATTTATATCAGCCTTGCTGGGTCCATAAACGTCTCTAAATAGGGTTGACATCCATAGTAAACTTCCTAGAGGTTTCCCCTACGATTTTGGGAAGAGCCAATAAAACCCTTCCTGAGCTGAGATTTGTCTTTCACTAAGCTGGGGCCTTTGCAAGGTTTATCCTTGTAGGCTTATATGCACCCCAAAATACATTAGGGGTTTAAACCAGAAAGCCAGCCTGATCCTTGATTACAGTGCCTCCATTTACACTTCTATACGGCGACAGCTATAAGAGATTATCATGTATGATACAAAACCTAACCTGCACATCATCATTATAAGCGATGGCCTGTTTTAAGAGAGTGTAGCTTTAATTAAGCTGATCTTTGAGGGAGAAGTTGATGGGATTCCATAAAGAGATCTTTTTTTCTTCATAATGAAGGTTGTTATAACTTCACAAAATTCAATTATTTCTATCCAATGCTGCATAAGAAATATTTCTGAAGTGACTTAAACAATTCTTAAAGCAAATTACACCACTGTCAGAAAACAAGAAATCAACGTGTCAAAACACGAGGATATTTCTATACAAAGCATCCAGTAGGTGACTTTATAAAGACAATCCCTGTCTGAATATTATATCCCTCTCATTAATTTTAACTACAACTAGAAAGAGGAATATTTCCTGTTTGACATTTGAAATTTAAAAAATAATAATCCAAATGAAAAATGTCTTCAAACATAATCCAAAGAAGAACATAGAAAAAATGCCTTGTTTGAGTTCAGCTCAACTCAGTGCTGTAGAAACCTAGCTACAGGTTTACAGCTTTGGAGATCCCCAAATAACTACTTTATCCTGCAGTAAAATCACATCTATAAAATTCCATTCACTGTTCTCACGTGTTCATTTTTAATATGTGGATTTTATATACTAGTTACCTAAAGGAAGACCTAATATAACAGCAAGTGTTAAACCACGGACTCTCCACTCGTTACATTTCCAATTAGATCAAATGGTATAAAAGTCAGAGATGCTCAGAGAGGGTGAGCCCTATGGAAACTGGCTGGATAAACACATCTAGACCTGATCAAATTATTCCTTTACAGTGATCTAATCCTGCTGACATCAATGCCAAGCTTAAAATGAAGGAATGAGAGTAACAGGGAGGGAGTGCAAGGACAATAGCACTTGAAGGCTTTTGGGTCTATTTTTCTGACAGTAAACACAGAGAAGTCTAATCCAGCTGTAGCTTTTATATGAACTGCCACAATATATATCTTTTTTTAAAAAAAATAATTTTTTCTTCTTTTAGATGAAGATTGATACATTTTAAAGCTCACACCCAGCAGTTTATTCCAGTGCTAAAATATGCTGAGAAGGGAGAAGAAAGTTCTTAAAGGATCCAAAAATGACATAGAAGTGAATTCTGGTTTTAGCCCACATTTATCTACCTCTGTTTCTGGGGAAATTGTGATTATGACGCAGCACATACAGATTTTAATTCCCTACGTTACTGAGTCACTTGCCTGGTCAAGTGAGTCTACATCATTGTCCCTGTTTGTTTCATTTTTAACATTCTCCAACCTGTGTCTCTATATTCAACCATTTTCTGCTTCCTTTCACTGCTGCTCCAGATGGAGAGCAGGTAAGCAGATGCTTGGATGAATATCTTACCGGTGACGGACCCTTCCTTGTTGCAATTCATGCATATCATTATAGATCATTTTCACTTCTTCAGCAAACTTTAGCCTGTAAATCCTGGAAATCGAAGCATCATCACCACCCTTCAGGTTTCCAATGCAAATTAAGAATATCATTGTTGAGGTTTTTTGTTGGCCCATCAGTGCCCCCAGGACAGAAGAGGATTCAGGGTGTGCCAACCCTCCCACAGTGGACTTTTTTTGAGTACTTTTCTCTCTTTTTCATGCTTATTTGTACTAAATGGTCAGGTCAGACCCCTTTGGTTTGAGAGACTGAGACTGACGGCGCCTTAGAGAAGAGCTGAGATTGTGGCCCAGAGACAGACCTTCTCCAGCACAGCTGTGGCTTGTTCTGTATGGGTATGAAGCCACTATCATTTAGATACTCAAATACAAATATAGGTGCCAAGGCTTAAAATAATTTACTTTGTTCACTAGCTCTAATATTTGCACTTTTGGGTTTAATTTTCTTTCACTCTAAGTCACCCCCCAACATATAGATATAATTAAAAGACAAGATAAAATATAGAATTTTCAAGTTACTTAAAGGTAATTCTCATCTTATATGGCAACACTATTTTTCTCAGGGGATGTGGAAAGTTTAAGAGTTATAGACTTGATCTGAGTCCATAGGAAGACTCCACAGCCAAGACTTCTCAGCTTTTTCAGACAGTTTTTTCACACTTCTTTTTGGCATTTGTTTATTTTAATGTAGAGTGAGGGCCATCATTGTCTGAATGGAGGAAGCAATTAATGCTTGTTTTTTATAAGACTCCATTGAATAGCATAGAGTGTTACCTACTGACATTTTGTTTTCCCAGTGATGGGAAAAACTATGGGTTCAATACAAAAATGATGATGCAAGAGCCATGGGGGATTTGTAGAAACACAAACACACAAGGGAAAAATACATGCATTGAAAACAATTGGCATCAGCTGGTGTTATAGAAGCTGCAGCAGCTTCGTGAAAATGATGGGAAATATGGGTCACAATGAGTGGCAGTGCTACCAGGAGATGGCCTTTTGCTGGCACCAGAATGTCAATCCAAAGAGATGACTCCACAGAGGGAGTAGACAACATCTCTTGTTGTAATCAGGACTTTCAGCAACCTGGTCTAGTGGGAGGTGTCCCTGCCCAGGGCAGTGGAGTAGAACTAGATGATCTTTAAGGTCCCTTACAACCCAAACCATTCTATGATTTACAAGCACTTCTGCAAAACTTGACCTCTGAACAGCACACCAAATGGTAGATAAAAGAAAGCCATGTTTGAAACAAGCAACTTGGTGTGTAAATTGAGAGGGTTTGTGAATTATTCCATTTTTAGTCTATTTTCCAAGCTCTCCCACAGCTGAATGACTACTTCTACCTGATACACATTAGGTGACATCTAGTACCCTATACTTATAGCCAATGATGTCTTCTCCTCCAAGTGGACATTGATCCACTGACCATTTAGCAGAATTGTGAGGTGCAGTAATGAAAGTTCATCTTAATTCCCAGACTCCACTCTTCTAGTTTTCTCTCCCTTAAGGAAAATCAATGTGAAAAGTGACCTGCTTATCTGATACTTCACATCCAGGAAGCTACAGCCACAAATACAACCCTAAAAATCTGGAAACACACAAATGGTGTTTTCTCAGGTAAAAAAAAACAAAACCAAACAAATTGAAACACACACAAAACCCTAAAACCCCCACCCCACACAAAACCTGGAAGAAAGCAAAAAGATAAATAAGCCCCCCAAATTGCTATGGATAGAAAATCATGCTAGAGTTATCCACCAAGCCATCCTGAGGGAATTAAAGTATCACTACGAATTCCCTGATTGTCTTTATAGCTCAGGCTGTTTGACAGTGGTTGCACTTGGCCATGCTTTCAAAACAGAAACCACATTCAATAACACTACCAGCCCTATCAAAAATAATTCAATAAAAGCCTTCCTATATATTTTTGCTTATACTTTTAAAATTTCTTTGTCCAATTATCTCCAATGGGACCTGACATTTTAGTCCTGGGGTTAAAGAGCTTCCAGTTCCATTATAGATAAGCTTACAGGTATTGATTTGAGTGTTTCCCAACCCCAGCCAGAACCAGGTGTCTGTAGAGGATGGAAAGTTTTCCAATCTATTGCCACATAGCAAAAGTGAAATGGCATCAGAGAATAGCGCAGATGAAATGAAAGCAGGGGAACCATTTAGGCTCTACGGGGAGCATTATTCATGGCTCCAGAGGTCACCTTTGCCAGAGGGATCATTAATAAGCAGCACATTTTGCAAGGATTAACACCCACTAAACCTTCGCATTTATTCTAGAGAGGGAGATCAATGTGGTGCTTTAGCACGAGGACTAAGGGAAGGGCTGAACAGCTTCTTTCCCTCTCTCATCCTCTCTGGGGGGCATAGAGTTCTCAAGAGTTCAGAGGGTTTATTTTCTAGTCTGTTCGTGTGTGTGTGTTCACAAGTGCTTGTGTATAAGAGTAGCAAGAAACTAACTACTCCCCGTCTTAAGAAAGGATTTCCAAGGGCAGAGGCTATGAATGGGTTGTCCATAATTCTGCTCAGCTACTATAAAATGGACCTAAACAAATGAGAGGAAGGAGACAAAAGGCCGAAGTTCAGACAGAGGGAAGAGTTTTGTGGAATACAAACAAGGGCTGAAGTAGTCTAATTCTGATTCTTCAACGGATCTAACGTGAAAAAGACCAATAAACTCAATACTTTTAATTGTGTCTTTTTACATTCGTCAGAAAGACAGCTAAATATACAGCCTATTCAAACAGATTAGACCTGCAGATCCCTTTTCCTTTCTTCCCCCCTCCCAGAGTAAAACAAAATTTACAAAGATTACAGAAGAAATAGCTATTCTACATTAAGGTGTATTACAGTAGGTTTTCTGCATTAACATTCTTCCATGGTTCAGTGCTAGAGCCCAGAGAGAAGAGGTACTAGAGGTACTATGGAGACTTTGTGCTCTCTCCAGTAATACAGATTTTAAAACAATACCCCCTATTTAAACAAAAAAAAGGAAAAAAAAAAAAAGTTAATATTTCTTCCATAACAATTTCCTTTCCTCTTTCCAGAAGCCTGCAGAAATAACTCTGTAAGGCCACGTGTACAGTATTTGCTTGAGACATGAGGCTTCTCTTCTGTCCAGGTCTATGAGCTGATCAACCACCTAAAGATGTTTCCCATTGAAAAAATAGCAACACACTGTAAAAATCACCAATCTCACTGAGTAGCTAAATCAAGTCACATTGAATGGAAGCAGTAGTCAGGCACTGACTTTAATTATTGCTCTCCACTAACTTGTGCACTTCACTGCTGGAGCGATCGTGTAACCTCCCTTCCTAATGATAATTTCTTGCCCATAAGTCATCAAAATTTTGTTTTGTTTTGTTTGGGTTTTCTTAGTTGTTACTCTGCTAGAGGGAAACAGCTCAGCTTCAGCAGCAGTTTTTGGGGAGCTCAGAGTACAATAATCCTTTTTTTGGTGTAATTTCAAGGCTTCTAGTGTGCAAGATCAGATCACTCATCGATGCCTGCACTATTCAACTGTCAAGCTTTTCCAATAGTTCAACTGACTTCATAGTGCATTTTAATTTCTATTGTAATGCAAGTGAATTATTATGAATTTTTGCCCTCAGGTTTCCATTGTGTATGTTTTCCAATGTCTGTCTCTGACAGGATGTTCAGAAACACCACCTTTGTCTTGTGATATAACTTCATGAATTCGAAATGACATAGCTTACTTAAAAGAAATTGCTCAGTTGTATTCATCTGGCATTTAGTTTGCAATTACTACGTGTTGCAATTTATTTTGGAATATGTCTAACAGGACTGAGGGGAAACTAAGCCAATAATTTGAAAAGTAATTACCTACCTGTACAGAGAAATGCTGTGAAGTTTTACAAAAACAGTGAGCAGTAGTTTTAGGTAGGGACTTTCTCCAACATCACACAGGGTGCCTGCAGTAAACCCACTTGTTGTATCCAAATCTACAGAATCGTAGAATGGTTTGGGTTGGAAGGGACCTTAAAGCCCATCCAGTGCCATCCCCTGCCCTGAGCAGGGACACCTCCCACCAGACCAGGTTGCTTCAAGCCCCCTCCAACCTGCCCTTGAACCCCTCCAAGGATGGGGCAGCCACAGCTTCTCTGGGCAACCTGGGCCAGGCTCTCACCACCCTCACAGTGAAGAATTTGTTCCTAATATCTAATCTAAATCTCCCCTCTTTCTGTGTAAATCCATTACCCTACCCCTCAGTCCAATGGCTCCACGCCCTGATAGAGTCCCTCCCCATCTCTCCTGTAGGCCCTCTTTAGGTTCTGGTAAGGGGTCTGAGGTTTCCCTTGAGCCTCCTCTTCTCCAGGCTGAACAACCCCAAATGTCTCAGCCCGTCCTCATAGCAGAGGTCCTAAACTTATTTAGTTCTTAACCCAGGCCCAGGAGTTTTTCTCTGGAATGAGTAACAGATAAACCCCTCAAAACTCACTTTAAATCTTACTCGAGTAATGCCTATGGATCTATAAAGATGATCAAAGATTTTCAAGTAACCAAGATCCTACGCACAGCGTAACCACCAAACGACAATTTAAGCTGCTCGACAGATGAGTTTCAAAGCAGCAGCATGGCCTGAACAAAGCACCTCACAGGATGCGACCCCATTCCTTTGTTCAAAGCAGTTTCATCTTTGGCCTCACATTTTGCCTTTGAGATCGTAGCTCAAGGACAAGGGGCCATTTCAGCACAGCGGAAAGAGTCTAGATCATATTAGCCCTTGATCTAATTCACTTTATAATGTTGCTGAGGACATCTTGGATTTATCTACTCTGTCTCACAGAGAGATAGAAAAACTGACACAGGCCCGAAGTCAGCAGTTGCTCGAAAGCTCTATCTCCTCTTGAAGGCATAGTGACAGCTCTTAGAAAAAACCGCATGTATCATTTGAAGGCATCTCCAATTTTTACAGAGGAAACAGAGGAAAAAGTGTCTTCCAGATCTTTCCTCAGCAGACTTTTTGAAAGAAACACCTGGGCCCAACTCCTGCTAATTCACTTCTGTCTTCCAGATTCTATCTGCCGTCTACTTTATAGACGAGATCCTATCTCTGAGTTATTTTCAGCCTACAACAGCATCCTGAAAGACACACAAGGACGTTGCGCCGTTCATTCTCAGCTATGGAAACTCCTTTTATTTCATCAACCAAGACCAACTTTGGGGGTGACTGAAGCCCCACACACTGGACCTTGAGCTGAGGTTGTCCAAGCCTCACCCCAGGTCTCTGTAAAGACAGCAGCAATCCCCCATCTCTGCCACTGTCGAAACCCAAACAGGAGTGAAAAGTTTGTGGCATTAAGAGTTGAAAAGTGTTTAAGAGGGTTCTGACTGCTGGAAACATGGATTTAAAGTAGGTTTTTTTAATCACTGAGAGGTTTTGTTTAGAGAAAACAACCATTAACTTTTTCTGCCAGAATACGGCAATTATTCTAAAGCAACACATTTGACAAAGAAACGTCAATGTCAGTGAAATTTTGTTTTGAAAGAAAATTGGGCAAAACCACAACATTTTTGTAATATTTAAATGTTTTATCCTGACCTTTAAGAACAGACTGTTTTGGTATTCGATTTTATCATCACTTCCCGTGTAATTTGTAAAAGATACAGGCATCATCTTTAACAGGGTAAAATATAATTCAGAAAAATCTAAATCAGAACTTCACAAGTTCTAATAAAAAGACAATTCAGACGTTCCAAAGTTCAAAATTCAGATACTTAAATGCTACAGTCTTTCCTGAATGAAAACATGAGATCTTTAAATGAATAATCTAATTTTAGGAAGGACTTCGATAAAATGTTTGTTTCTATTCCCAGCTGGAAATGGGAAGGTTTTAACAGCATTAATTTCCTCAGTAACTGAGAAGTCCTGTTTCCAGACAGTCTCGTTAGAAAATTAATGCAAGGGAAAATCATTTGTTTTGACACAGAAAGGATTAGTTTTTTAGAGAAAATTTTAAAGTTGGAGATGAGAAACTCATGTTAATTTATTTTAAGTAACTCATTTTTATTATGGGTCTATTATTTTAGCCTATTTACACTTGATAGAAAAAGGACTGACATTATTTAAAAGAAAATTTTAAATGAGGAAATACGTAAAATTCCATTTCAAATTTTATTCCTAATTAAAAATAGAAGTGCTAATTATAATGCCTGTCTACTTCAGAAGGTGCTGCAAGGCTTAATTAATTGTCGGTAAAGCTCATTTGAGATGCTCACACGATGGAAGTATAAAATTGTTTATGTTAATCAGGAGGATGGCTAGGAGAGCTTTGAAATGGGAGGGGAGCACTCGCCATCCCAGCCCCACGGGGCTGCCATAGGATGCCAGGCACTTCTGTGCACATCCTACAAGTTCCCATAGTCCTGCTGTCCCCATTTCATAACCAAAGAGCAGACCAGACAACTGAGATGCTTCCAAGGTCATAAGAAAAGTCATACATGGAGGTTGGGTTGAACCCAGATCTCTTTAATCAAGTCAAATGAACCATCCTCCTCTGCAGATAAAAAAAGAGAGGAGGAGGTTTCTATCATTCAGGAGGGGAAATGTCTATACCTTCTCTTCTGCTATTGTTGCTTCATCTTTCTTCAAGGGTGTCTTAACTCAACAGCCACCGCAAATAAGAGCAACCCCATCATTCTAGAAAGAAATTCTTTGCTGTGAGAGTGACAAGACACTGGCCCATGTTGATGGAAGCTGTGGATGCCCCATCCCTGGAAGTGTTCAAGACCAGGCTGGATGCAAACTGGTCTAGTGGGAGGTGTCCCTGCCCATGGCAGAGCGTGGGATGATCTGGATGATCCTTAAGGTCCCTTCCAACTCAAACCTTTCTATGATTCTATGATCATTGCCACTTTGCAATGCCTTTGTGTGGGCTGGAAAGAGCGCAGAGGCTCAGTCACACAGCAACAAGCTACTACACCTTGACACATCCCAACCACACACTGGTGGGGAGGGAGAACCTTTGGTACCAAGGCAGGTGACTGAGGAGATGTCACCAAACTCCTGGTGCAAGCACACCCGCAGTCAGCAGTTGTGCTGGGAATTAAGGGGATGCTCCCAGTTTATAGGTGGGGAAAATTCAAACTAAAAAAGATGCACACTCCTCTTTTGTTGACTGAATTGTTGTTTGTTCCACTTAGGGCACCCACGTGCCACTGACTTCCACATCCCCTCCACTTGCCATTGCTCAGACAGGCATGTGATTAATCCCATTACAAACTAATGGATCTACACTGAGATTACATTAAAAGCGTCGTGAAGCACCGCCTGTGACACAACTGCACTTTTCTTGGCAGAAACAGTCTGAAAACTGCTGTTTCCCCTTCTATCTCCTGTGAATACAAATCACTTTTGCTCACTAACAGAAAGGCATTCCCCCATCTGAGCTTTGCATTTGATCTCTGCTGAAGCAGTCCCAAGAGGATAAATGGAAATCTAAGAAGGTTTGAAGTTTATGTGTAAATAGGATTTATGTCTTCAGACAAGCAAGTTTTCCTTTTTTTTTTTCTTGAAATATGTAAAACATGGGGGGATGTAGCTAAATGTTTCAAGAGGATGGTCAGTGCTGGGATGTAATCCCAGCGTCGACTCGCATCCTATGAGCTTAATCTTCACGGAGCTCAGGAAGTGATTGTGGGACCCGGGACTAAACAAAATCATTTCGATCCCTGTTCTAAACCTAATACCGAGCAGTGACCCAGTTTTCAAGAAGAGAGGGCTCTGATTACCTGACAGGAGCTCCTATTTGTAGGAAAAGAATAGCAAGAGCACATTTAATCTTTGATGCTACTAGCCTGACAGCTGCACTTTCACTCCCTCAGCCTGCTTCAAGGATGATCAGCACAGAGCTAGTCTTTATACCTTCCAGATTCCCAGCTAAGAATATGCATAAACTGTAGGAGCTGTTTATCTGATTCAAGCACTAATTGTGTGGGTCCTAGCACGAGTGCAACGGGGGGAAAAAAACCCACACCAGTGTATTTCACGGTTACTACCAGTGAAGAGACACGCAATGCTCAGTGGATAAAAGGCTTGCAGTCCCAGCTGGGAAAATAGTTCCATTATCTCCCAGCTGCATAGACCTTCCATACGGCTCCGTTCTGCCTCGATGAACACTGTGCCTTGCTGAGAGCTTGAAACAGTTCTGCAGAAAACTGTAAAGATCCTGAGACATTTCCCTGTTAAGATCTGTAAGTACAGAATTGTGCTGTCTGCTGCAATGTGAATAACGCTGGGGGAACTGCATTTTCTGTGGCTTGCTTTTTTTTTTTCCCTCCATCCTCAGTAATTTTCATTAGCATAAGGGGTAGAGAACGAAGAGAATTCACTGCTTTATTTACGCTACGTGTCTGTAAATGGCTGATGCTCCAAATGTGTGCATTCTTGGAAGAGAAAAATGTATGTAATGAATTTGTATGCGTGTGAGATCCGAGTCAAACAGAGCAGGAGACTGTGCTGGTAACAGACACCACAGGTATGTTATTTGAGTGTATCACAGCCCTGTGCTGCAGTAAAACGGACAACATAGAGGATGACAAGGCTAATTTTGGCACTTTCATATGACTTTCTAAGCATATTAAAAGATGAAGTGGGTAATGAGAGCCTAATCTAATTTCTAGCAGCTGAAGGCATAAAAGCAATAAACATAAATCTTCAGAAAAATTCAAGTCCTTAAAAGTAAAGTTTTCCCTGTTGCTTATTTTAATGATTAGAAAAACCAAACAAACCAAGAGAACAACATATATTGAGCTTTGGGGTTTGTATCCAAAGATTTGCAAGAGTTTTGGCTTTGATGTTGTCATTTATTTACACTGTATGGTACAGCTTTAAGGGAAATACAATACTTTATAAAAAGTTTGGGAAGTCTGTGGTACCAAAAGCAACTGCTTGACTAGCGCTTTATGGTAAATTGTATATTCCCATAATGCCTTTTTGGGACTTTGGGTACTTTGATTGGGACAGTTGTTGCGTGTGTACAGGGCCTCCTACAACAACTTTGGCACAATCAGGGTGCATTTCCTGCAGCACTTACGTATCTGAATGATTAAACAAGATGCAAACACTCTGCAGCCTACTGAAATAAGAATTAGTTGTGCTTTTGTCAATGCTGCAACCATTTGCAGATAAATATTACAAGTTAAAACCCAGACTATTTACTTTGCTGAAGTAGCACTTCCTCCTTCCCTCCCTCCCCAAAGGGAGGGGAATTGTCAGACTTCTCCCTCCACATCCAGCATTTGGAAAGTTCTGTGAGTTCAGGGAGTTTTTGTGCATTTGCAGCTCGACCCTGCAGTGTTTGGAATTCCAGGCACCACTTTGCCACAAATAACCCATCTTCATCAGCCAGCTTTTGCTTTGGTGCTCCAGAGGCACTCTGTCAGTGTTTCACATTCCATGAGTCTCTGCTTCGGAGGTTTTATGACACTAAAAAGTCCCAAATCAGTACCTATATGAAGTTAGCAACTACCATATATCACATTTTATTGTGTAAAAAAAGAAAAATAAAACACAGCAATGTATGCAGCTGGAGTTTTCAAATGCTGGTGGGGTACTGATCGCCATGGATTAGAAGTGTTACCTTCCATGCTGAGGATAAAATTATAAATAATACATAACAACTTAAGTGCTTTAAATCAAGTAGGAGACATGTCTCTTTTTTTCTTTTTTTCCTTCCAGCTTTATGACCAGTATTAAAAAGGTTTGTGATGCATAATAAGCTACCCTAAAATTAATTTCTTGCAGTTGAAGCAAATATTTCCATCACAGAACAAGGTGCCGGCGTCCCCAGGGGGACTTGAAATACAAAGTTGTCTGTTTGCATTATGTGGGCATGAAACGCTATTTGTATTTGAACAGAGAATTTTCATTAGAAGGCTGTTTGTCTCTGCCTCGCGAGCGTATGAAAATAGATCAGCTCTTCAAAATGCCCTTCGAATTTTTTCTTTTCCCCCAGAAACCGCATTAGCTGCGAGTTACTACAAGATGATTTTCTTTTTGTTTCAAATCGCAACCGAGTTTATCCCCGAGGATTGACACCGATTGCCTTCTCCCAGCCCCTGCCCAGAGGTCGAGCCAGATGCTGCTCAGCTTCTTGGCACGGGGCTTGCTCAGGGAGACGGAGACACCAAAACCATCCCCATTCTGCCCTCCTGCCCCACAGCCTCCCACCCTCCCCCTGGAACAGCCCAGCCCTCCCGACCCGCCGGGGAGCAACAGGCTCCCAGGGAACCCTCTCACAGAGGATCCACGCCAGAAAGTCTGGCTCAAAAAAAAAAAAAGCCCTTTATCCCAAAAAGCTATGCTCCAAGTCGGCTGGACCTAGGTACCTGGGCAAATCTATAGCCCAGTCATCTACGTAAGAGGCGATTGGCTTTAAAGGAAATGGAGGCACAAAGAACTTCAGGCAACTTCACAACTCCACCTGTGCTGGCAGTTACCACCTCTGCGACACCAAAATCCCTATTTTGTAGGAATGCACCAGTATTTAGATGATTAGATGACCTTATCTCCATTGACAAACTAGCAGACTTCTGCAAATCTCTCTGCCTTGCCTTACACAAATTCTCTTTCTGCAAGCACAGAATATGCAAGAAAAAAACACCACACCACTAAAAAGGGAATCAAGTATTTTCAAGTAGCTTAATCATGGAAAATAAAAATAACCCTTAACAAAATAGATCAGGACATTGTACTTACAGTTCTCCATCTTGCTAGAGAACAACCACACACAACCAGTGTAAGACAAAGCACCAGAGATATGGAAGACCCTACCTTAGTGCCAGGAGGGCCCTGAACAGACCAGGTCAGCATAAAGTGCCAGCAAGAGGTTTTGGCACAAAAACAAATGTGGGGACTTCAACACATCAGCTTCAAAAGTTTTAGGACCCACCAGACTGAGGTGGAAAGAAAAAAACCTGAGTTTTGCCATACCTTTCTGTGCTCAGCTCCATCTCCTCTCCCCTGAGAAGCTCCTGTTGGGCTCCCTGCCCAGCTGCAGCCCCTCCAGCCATGGCTCTGCCTGCATCAGGTGCAGCTCATCAGCAATTTCTTCTGCTTTCTCTCTTGAGGACAAAAAATGTTTCCACCCACTTGTTCAGGGACTGTAAAGTTAATTGTCCCATCTTAGGCAAAGAGATAATTAAAGACTCTTAACATCTCACTCCACTCATTTCCCTTACAAAACTGCTTTTTTGATTTTTATTTTTTTTCAGTCAGAAATGTTTTCCTAAAGTCTCACTGTCTCTGGGACTTCACTGCTGAGTTAACTCAAGAAACTCACTTCTGTCCCAGCCTGGAGTGAGGGTGTCCCTGTAGCTGCAGCTACTGTCCTCTCTGAGAACTAACACTTCCCAGGTGTTCCCAGGTGATTTGATCAGCTTCAGAAACTGTGGAGGAATCAGACAAGGTTCCTCAGCTGTTTCTCCTATTGTGCTCTTCCCATGGAGTGGGCAGCTTCCACCCAAACCCACTCCACACTTTCCTCCCTTCTCCCCAAGATGCAGAAGCCTTTGCTTTTAACACCTCTGAAGGCCAACAGAGCTTTGCAAGGTCTAAAAGGCAACGGGACAGGTCCTGCCTTGAGTCACCTGAAGAGGGAAAATAACAGAAGAGAGAATCACTGGCAGAGAGAGGAGTAACTCTCCTGCTTGGATGTGATTGGATTTTCAGGGGTCCAGCAGGCTCCATGCTCTGAGGGCAGGAGACAGATGATGTCTCCTCTGCATTGCTAGAAGCAGCTGTGCAACATTTAATCAGGTTATGTGTTATTGGCATATTTCCTGGTTTGCCTTATTTTTTTCCCTTTTTTTTTTTTTTTTTTTTTAATAATCCTCAGTGACTGAGTACTGCAAACCTCCTATAGGATTATCCCTCGGGATGATGCTATGATTTGGTCAGGAGCATGGTTTTACCCCCCTGATCCCCCCAGGATGTTCTCCAGCCATACCACCTTGTTTATCACGGCTGGGCTCCTCTTCACCCTCTGGTCAGCACCCAAAGGGGGCTGGGGGTGGACTCTGCCATGATCTCAGGCCCTGGGGCTTTATTGGGGGGAAGGGTGTCTTTGCATTTTGGGTTTCCTGCAAGAGGAAAACCTCCCCAGCACGCAGCGCTCAGGAGAATGAGAGAGAGGGATGGAGAGGAGGGAGTGGGAGAAAAGAGCAATTTCCCTCACTTAGAGCCTCTGTTTCTAGCCCATAAAGCAAAAGAAGAAATGGATAAAGATGGTCAGAAAGGCAGTTTATTAAAATTCTTGACAGCATCTGTTGTAATTCTCTTGTTAAAAGAGATGGAAAACAGCAGAAAAGATGAGAGAAACAGTGCTGTCATGGCTCTTTACACAACATAATAATATGGGAACTAATATAACTGGCTTCCAGATAACTCCTTTTATTAGCCAAATCCTAACAGGATCCTAACAGCAATCGCCCTCTCTGGGTTCTGATCACAGCTCCCACCAGAGACAGCTCAAATAAATAAAAAAGAGGCTACCTCATTTTTCTAAACTAAGCACTCCCCTTTTCTTTGGGATACCTTGATGTGATTACCAAGTTGATCCATTTTACATATAAGAGCCCTCAGAAAAAAATATGAGAATGAATTTAACTCATTACCAACTCATATTTGAGTTGAGCCCTCCTGTGGCCGTAACCAAAGCACGAAGATGCCAAGTCCCCACCTGTGGTGATGCCTGTGAGGAATCTCCTATTAAATTTGTGCCTTGGGGAAAGAGTGGCTGGAAAACAAGAATCCTCTCCTACCAAAAGTGGTGTAATTTTATTCATTCCCAGTCCAGTATGGAAGGGGCTGAAATGGCCTCTCTCAGAGGAGCTGGGAGCCAGGGCTATCACCTCACGGCTGCACTCTTTTGAGGGGCAAAGAAAAAAAGATGAGTGGTTAATTTGCTGCTGTGGATGGGGTAGATCACCCACTGCTGCTCCCGCTGAACCTTTCTCACGAGGGTTTTTCCAGGGTCAAACTGATCAAAACCTGGGGTAGGTCTGCCCTGGAGGGCAGGCTGGGATTAGGACACTCTCTGAGGGCACAGGAGATCACTATGGAGGTAAAGCACAAATTTCATCCCTTGTGCTCATAACCTTGTGCTTCAACTCCTGCCTATTCCGGAGCCTTGCTCCAGCATTTTTCCTGTACGTTTGAGAAGATTTTGTCCGAGCTGGTGTACATCTGAGGAGGTTGGGCTTTGATGAAACAACATCTTGCAGAGCACTGTGGACCGTGTACCTTCATCTTCACAGCGCTCAAACTCCACCGCCAACAGACCAGGGAGAGGGAAATATTAGAGAATTCAGCTAATGAGGAAAATGCTTTCCATTCTGGGCAAAGGATATGCCAAGCTGGGTTGTCAGCAAGGGGGAGAAGAGAGCTACATTTCACTAGTATCTTTTCCAATTTATTTTTTTCTTCTGTGCATTTTAAGCTTCATCCTGTCCCACTGCATTGTCTGTTGGGAGGTTGTTCCACTGAAAGTAGGTCTGACTGGACCTCCAAATTATTTGCAAAATATTCTTTCTGAATATTTGCAAAATATTCTTTCTGAAACCCTGGTGCAGCATATACGTTACCAATTCAAATTCATTTCTCTCAGACGTGCCCTGTCAAGCAATGTATACACTGAGTGTGGCGTATACAGGGTACACGTGGTACCTTTGGTGAGAGAAATGGGGATTAAAAGTACCAAAGGTTCTGCAACTTCATCTCTTCAAGCACTTCCTGATAATCCTACCATGAAATTACAAAACCAGCGGGACCAGAGCAGACCTCACTATAAACTGCGCTTCCTCCATTGTAAAGGAATCCAGATAAAAACCTTGATTTTTATCACCTAAATTAGCTGTGTCACAGGGACTCTCCAGCATCCTGCAAGGACTCAGTTTCCCATCCCTCAGGTGCAAGCTCTCAGTCACCTTGGCAGAGAGAATTCGGGCTGGGCTTCAGTGCCCTGTGCTCTGTCCCTGCCTTTCCCAGTGTCTTTCAGCTTCCGAGGATCCAGCCTTGAGCCAGGTAACGAAACCCAAGCGTCTTATTTGCACCGTGGGACTGTTCTCTGCAGAGAAAGCCCAAGGCTTATCTCCAGAGCATCTGCTGATCATCCTTCGTGCCTCGGTTGCACTCCCCTGGGGTGCCTGGCAGCAGCCTTTTTAAAATAACTATTTTTGATGCTTTGGAGTCGGATAAGCCCTGGATGGTGACTGTGCACTGCGCTGTTTTGCTGTCGTATTGTAGCTGGTCCCTGGCACTGCAGCATTTAAACTCTCCTCAAACTGACGATGTTCTGTTCATTTCCTTAATTCGGGCACTTAGCTCAAAATGTTTTTGTTTTTCCGAGGCTGGTAATAGCAGGGAAGCTCTGCCATCGCCGCCAGCTCTGGGCGCCGAGGAGATTTCTCTCCCAGCAATTTTTTCCTCTGCTGCTTTAACAAGAGCACTCGGGCTGCACAGCAGGTTAGAGGTTTTACCCCTATTAGACTCACTTAAACTGCCACCTTTTTCTCAGCACTGACATCATTAGCTATGACATATTGCTGAAGCCTCTCCACAGAGGTGACCCAGTCCTTTTCTGGAGCTACCATGCAAAGCTAAAAGTCAGATATAGTTTTAACCTTCTCCTTTCCAGTATGATTCACTCTGAAGCTACTGGAGGTCCAAGTCTCATTTCACAGCCCTAAACCCTCTCTGCTCCCCCTATTCCACTGAATCCATGACTTAGGTCTGTATTTTTCAGGCCTTTCTCACTTTTCCCACCCAAAGATCCATACTAAATAACAATATTTACTAACTAACTAACTCTGTAATGCCCAGGCAGCTGCACGGCCATCTGTTTGGTGAGGGCACAGCCACAGAGGAAAGACTTGTCAGAGTGACCCTCTTCTGTTTACAAGGAAGATCTTCATTTCCCTCACAGCTGAAACAGGAGCAGTTATTCGTATATTTCTTTGCAATAAGCTTACATAAAATAAAAACAAAACCCCCAAAACTTTCCACTTCCCACTGCCCAGGGAATGTTCCTGGCTCCCAGGAAGAGCATCATGCCACATAAGCCTTTCGTTTCCATGGTCCTGAGCAGAGGGCTCTAAGATTATGGCACCGTTTGGCCACTTTTCCATGTGTTTCTGGCTGTTAATGGGATCGTTCACCCCCTGTGCTGTCCCCGTGCCCCAAACACCAGTCTGGGCTGCGGGGAT
>BJBW01016321.1:2072-19138 GCA_004320125.1 Scolopax mira
TCACACCAAAGAACTTCTTCCTGAGATCTCATCTAAATCTCCCCCTTTTCACTTTAAAACTGTTACCCTGTGTCCTATTGTGTACAGATCACCCAGGCTTATTAAAGCATTCATCTTTAGAGTAAATTTTTTATCATGGAATCTAAAGCTATGGGAAGAAGTGTAATATAAATCTAACAAGCTTATTTTATTCACTTTTATAATAATTTTATTTTTTTTAATAATTAATTATGCAGACAGAAAATCCAACATTTGAGAGCAAACCCTTCCGTGGTAACTAGTTGGTATCAGGCTGATGATAACGTGCTCTGGAAGAATATGGTAGGACAGATGTTGGAGCCAGACTTAATACTGTATTAAAACATTATATGTGATGGTGCTTTCCCCTTGAGAAATCTGTGTGAGTTTATACTAAAATGGGCTTTCTTTTCTGAAAGATGATATTTAATTGAGAGCACAAAACTACAGGGTCTGAAAGGACAGGACTTCCTGCCCCAAAGGATTCTGCTTATGTTAGTGGCTGAAAATAGCTAAACTCTGTAAATCTACATTTCCAGGAGTCTTTTGGCAGTGGCAGACATTTGGTTGTTTCTGCACTACGAATGGCTGTTTAGTTAAATTTTTCAAGAATTTTTGGGGGTTTTCTTAGCTTCTCATCATCAAGTAGCCAAACTGCCAATCCAAAAACAGAAACATTCCAAAGTTATCACTTGTGCTTATTTTTTTCTTCCCTAGGCAAAATCCAAACACATGGAGAATATTTGTCTTGAAAGTAATTTTCAATGATGTTTCACTCAGTATTTTTGTTCTTGATGGTCAGCTCCTATCTGAGTGTACAGTGATTATCAGGCTGATAAAAAGTACTTTAAACTTAGAAATACCTTTCAATAAAAAAAAGATAACAATAAATATAATGCATTTCCTTAGCAAAGTTCCACATTAAGACAAATATTCACATCTAAAATAGCATTTTATGAGACCTTTGTAGTCATGCTAAGCAGAATTGTGGTTAATGAGATCTAAATCAAGTCTTACTGTCCATTTTTCCACTGTTGGTTTGTGAAGCTTTTGAAAGTGCAGAGCTAAAATTGGCAGAAATCAAGCTACAGCAAAATAGTATTTTTTACTTTATACTGCATTAAGTTTTTTCCTCACACTAGTGTTAAGGTCTATGCAAATAATTCAACCAGATGAAAGGTAAGGAGAAGCATTTAGGTGTAAGCAGGGAAGTGTCAATTAGTCTCTTTGGCCTGACAGTTCCAGAAAATATCATTTGAAGAAATGTCAAAAAATAACAGTGAATGGACTATCACCAAGACTGCTGAAGGAAAAAATGCAGCTTTTAGGAAAAAGTTCTGCCACTAAATTCACCCGTTATTGGGCATAAAACCCACATGGGGTTAATAGAACGATGGATTGAGACACCAGAAAATAGATCATCTCATAGTTTCCTCCCTTGTGAGAATGTGTATCACCATTTTAATGTCTCTCACTGATTTTTTCACATAAGCTTTTGGTTCTGCATGAATTCAAAAAGCCCTGAGGGTGTTTGGGTACCTGCGTAACCGCAAACCTGCTGGCCTTTTACTGAGAATCTCTTTGCTAAAAGTTTACAAATTTGTTTAACATTCAGTTCCTCTTCAGGTTACATATGTCTCACTCTCCCTCATGTTCTTGGTAAACTTTTAAATACTATGTTATTCTTTATTACCTTTAAGATAAAACTTTTGGACAATCCCATAACTTTGGTACTTTTTTTTTTTGTTGTTTGTTTTTTTAAATTTTTTTATGTTTCCCTGTTTAGTTTATAGATCCCCACAACTATTTCCATATTGATTTTGATGACCTAGACTTTTTCCACTCCAGAGTGCTAGCAATTTCTGCAACTTTATCCCTAAAAGCCATCTTTTGTACAGTCATGTATCCAGTCAGTAGCTTGAGATAAATTCCCATGTGATTACTGAAACGAGAGCTACCCTAAACCAAAAGTACTAATGAGCAAGGACTTTCTTAGAAAATGGGTGATAAATTTCTCTTATTTTTTCATAGTTTGTAATATATTGTCACCATGTCCAGTTCCATTATTGCCCTCTGTTCTAACAGCAAATTGTGTCTTTTGCTGTTAAATGACTGTGGTTATTATGAAGCTCAGCTTGCAGCTTTTATACCAGAGCAAAAAACGAAAGGTAAAAATTAGAAAGAAGTTCAAGAAGTGTATTGAAATTTAAATTAAAACTTTTGTCAAATTTAATTCTTTCTCTAATTGTTTCTATAAATCATTGCTTTATCGACTGCATAATTTTAAAGAACACAGTGTTTAGTTCCATAAAATCTGAAAAATAAAAAATAAGAAAAGGATTTATTTACTTGGTGCTGCCAATGCCCCCCTCTAATAGTTCAGTAAAAAGTGACAGCTGGGTTTTAGTGGTTTACAATGGTTAATTGCAATCATATTTTTCTACTGGTACATTTTATTTTTGCTCTTTTATTAGGATGGACTGGTTTTGAATAACAACTATTTGCACTAAATAAACCAAAAGTTTAGGGTTTTTTCATTTTAGTTATGTTTAATACAAGTTGTTTGTCTAGAAATTTGCATAAGAATAATCTGTACTCAGCTGTGTGAAACATATGTATTTTTTAAAAATCCATTTACTGCAATCATGTGATACCTGTCCAGGGAAACAAAGAGGAAGATTTATGCAAAAAGAATTATATTAGGAGAAAGAAGAGGTGAGGAAAAACTGTTTCTAAAAGAATCTCAGAGTCAAAGAAGGATGCAGAATAGGATTATGGCAGGAAATGGTCTTTTACATCCTCTCAGAGATAGAAAAACTGAACCAGAACTGAACAACTGGATGATGGTGACTAAATCTGGCCAAGTAACTCTAAACAGATCAGAGAAATCTGCACTTTTCAAGAGAAAAATCAATCTTCTCAGAAAATTATTGTAGGTACATTTTTTTTTCTCTATGTAGTTCTGTTATAAAGTGAAGAAGAAAAACCTTAAAAATTTACAAATTTGGAGAGTTTAAGGTGCAATATCTGATGACTTTACTTCTGCTTTGGCATCATCCACAGCCTATGCTAAGCCCTGTTACTAGAGTCAGCTGTTCCACACAGAAGCATCTCATGCAGTCGTTTTCAAGGGGATGTCTGGACATCACCCACTGCTGCCTGCTATGGTGACTTGCTGGAGCTGGCAAACAACTTGCCTTCTATAAATAACTAACTCATGGAAAAGCATCACTTGATGGAGAAGCTCAACATGAGCCAGCAACCCAGGAAAAAAACTGCATCCTGGGCTGCATTAAAAGAAGCAGGGCCAGCAGGGAGATTGGAGGGATTCTACCCCTCTGTTCTGCTCTGGTGAGATCCCACCTGGAGAACTGTCCAGCTCTGGAGCCCTCAGCAGATGAGGGACGTGGACCTGTTGGAATAGGTCCAGAAGAAGCCATGATGATATTCAGAGGGCTGGAGCTCCTCTCCTATGAAGACAGGCTAAAAGAGTTGGGATTGTTCAGCCTGGAGAAGAGGAGACTTTGGGGAGCCTCTGAGGCTGTCTTGCCTCAGAGATGAGCTTAGAAACAGCTAGTACCAAAAAATACAGCGTAATAAGAGTCAGCACTTACCAATATGTTATCCTTTCCCTTTTCAAAGCACTTTACAAACATTAACTAATTAATTAATATGTATAACTCATCATTAGCCAACACTTCAGGAACTCGGTAGCTAATTCTCTAATGGCTGTTATTAAGAAGTCTCTGTTAGAGGCACTCCAAAAGGTTAATGCTTCGTTTTGGAGAGATCATTAGCCCAGCCTTTCTAGACTAGTTGCTTTTTTATATATTTCAGATATTCCATGCACTGATGATTTTACAGTGACTTCTTTCTTTGAAGCAGGGGTTTTATATACTTTTTGTTTCCTTGTGAAATTTTTAGAGGAAGGTATACTTTTTATGTAACTTTTTCTATTATTTTCTAGAGGTTTATTTGGGTTCTGTACTGCACAGCCTGAAGCAGCAAAAAAGCAGGAATATAGGGGTGCTGCACATTCTGCTTTGTCTGATTTCTTCTGTGACTCAGAAATGAGAAAACCTTTGATTGTAATGCTGTGGCTTTCTGAAATGCATCTCAGAAACTCTCTTCTTTCTGCTAATTACAAAATCACAAATTGCTTGGCTGTAGTTTCCCAAATCCGGGAGACGTTGAGTTTCAGCCCTTTGGTGCCTTGCAGCAAGAATTGCACTAAGTAGTGTAGGGAGGAAGTCCTTAAAATCTTTGCTTTTATCATTTTATTAGAGTTTAAAAAAAAGATCTCTTTTTTTTTAGGCTGCTATCTGGGGATTAGGTTAATAGGGCTCATTTGCCCTTTAAGGTGCCAGCCAGCAGTGGGCTGCTGAAGGTGACAGTGGGACACCACAACATCTTCTTTATCAATCTTTTACTGGTATTCGATTACATTTATGGGAGAGGTTGGTACATTTTGTCAAAGAGGTTTATGTTTATAAATATAAACGTGTCAAATACCTAAGTGTAAATGACTCCTGTTCCGATTTAAAGAATTTTCGTTTTGTTTTCACTGAACAAAATCAGATCCCTTGAGTTGCGTCTAATTAATTATTTATTAATAGTGCCAAGGGACACATTTAGCTGGAGAGGCTGGATCTGTACCTCCTCTCAGTCTGAGCCAAGTTTTATTTTTTCCATTTTTTCCTTCCAGTGCCTCAATTTTCCTGCCTTAGGAATGAGGTGGTTGCGCCAGGACTGAAGCAAAGGGCAGTTTAGGCAGTTTGACTGATCAGGTGCAGAGGGAGTCAAGAAAGAGCTGACTTTGGAGTCTCACAGGAATTTGTGAAGCTAAGCCTCTGAGCATGGATATTATGATCTTCTTATAGGCTGCCCAGGGAGGTGGTGGAGCCCCCTTCTTTGGAGACATTCAAACCCCACCTGAACACGTTCCTGTGGGACCTGCTCTGGGTGGCCCTACTTTGGCAGGGGGTTGGAGGAGATGATCTCCAGAGGTCCCTTCCAACCCCGTGGGATTCTGTGATTCTCAGGATTGCAGATCTCAGTTTCAGATGCCTTTTCCATGGCACAAGCACAGCCAAAAGCTACCCTTAACACCCTCAGGATCTGTTTCACTGCCAACAGCTTTGGACTTCTGTATTCACCCATCCTGTCTAAAATATTCTATTTTAACTAAAGACTTACAATGAAATTTAAAGAAATAATGTCCTTGGGTTTTTTTCTTCAAGGTGCTTTAAAAAGGTGTCGATATGCTCACATAGCATTTCTTTTCATTGAATTTTAAATTGCTTAATTTTCATTTGTTTTATTTTTTTATTTCAATTTTCACGAAATACTAATGATAGATGAAAGAAAATCTTAAATTAAAATGTGTTCTGACTGTACTTTGTGATGGCAGAGGGGTATTTACCTGTAAGTTACATTTGCACCAGCTTTTTAAAAGAGTGACATTTTAGGATTGTGGGACTAGATCTTTTTGGCAGCCACTTTATTCATTCTTTCCAAGCATAATATTCCAGAATAGATCAGTTTTGCAGGTGAAAGCAAATATTTGAAAAGACCAAGGGAATATTTGGAAAGACCATTTAGCATGTGGTCTTTAGCTTTTTTTTCAGCATTTCTAGATTGCAGAGTAAATAGTTCGACCTTTCTACAATTTCTTTGGTGTTTTTTTAAACCTTTAATCTCGAGTAATTCCAGTGTTTTCATCTGTCTTAATTCAGGGGGGAAAAAAAGTGACATTTGGTGTAAGATTTTTTTCTTTTACCTTTTTTTTTTTTCCTCTCTCGGAAATAAAATCCACAGAGATTTTTAATTAAGTTTTTTTTGAAATTGTTATGAAAAATAAAGAGCAGGAGTCTTCCTTTTCTCTCTTTCCCTCTCTCTCTTTCCCTTTCCCTTTCCCTTTTCCTTTTTTTTTTTTTTTCTTTATTACTCCCTCCCTCCCTCCTCCCTTTCATTTTCTGTAAGGGAGAAAGAAGAAGTAGAAAGACTAAAGCTGCCCCATACTTAATCGGTTAAAACAATTACATCAGGTTAAAATAAAATTAAAACAAAGCTACTGACTGCCTTTGCCTCCCTGAAAGGACTCTTGTTTGCTCCTAACCTTGCCATTCTTTTATCACACTGGATTTACAGGAGGTATATCCTCCTGTGTTATGGCATTGTCATTAACATCCCCTTTCCCCAAAACTTAGTTTGAGGAGGCCCTGCTTGGTAGCTAAATCAGTCTTGGTCCTGTCAAAGACAAACATTACACTTTGGAAATAGGCATTATTTCAGCATGATAGTCCATAACACTGAAGGATGAACAGATCAGTTAATCAATAGAACCCATAATTTGGTCAGAAGCTACAAAAAAATAACATCCTGTTCATTAATTCATGGTATTTATTGCAGTAACATTCATCACAAGGTTCCAATTAGCTATTAATATACACGTCGCAAGTATTAATATAAGATTTGCTCTGTAACTCATCATTGATTAACTGGACCATCATTTTTAAGTGCTACAGGAATTATACAAAGTAGCTGTCTTTTTCTTTCAGCTACGCTTAATTTATGCTCATTACAGTTTCCAAGGATACATTTTTTTTTTCTGCATATGCAAATGTTATGATCATCTGCTATTTAATAAATCCAAATAAATCTTTTGAAATGAAAGATTCAAATGAAATAAATAGGATTCCATGCACACATAATGTAAAGTTAAAGATAGGGAAATATTCCTACCTTCCTGTTAATTTTTAACAAATAAAAGTAAACCCAAGCACCTATTACTGTAATACTTGGATATATATAGTTAAAACCACACTTAAAATCAGAAAAAAAACCAAGAAACTAAAAATAATAATAATAAAAAAAACCACAGTAAGAATATTTGTGTGCAAAGCCAGATAATCATCTTTCCCTCTAGAAAAAAGTAATCTCATGTTCAAAAAAAGAAGGGTCTAATAATATTTTGGTCAAATTATATTCAGACATTGCCCTTTTGATTAATGATGTTACCTGGTCAGTGGGGAAAGATTCGTTTTTCTTTGAAAGAAGGATTTGAGGATGGTCTAGAAGAGCTATTAGTAAGCTAGAAGAACATTTAAAAAACCAAAAAAGATCATAAAAATTTCCTAGTGCTATTAAAACATAGATTAATGAACTTGAATTTAAAAAAATAGTTTTTTGTATTAAATATTGAGGCGTGTCTGAAGTAATCTTTAACGTGTAGAAACATAGAGTTTTGAGAGAAAAGTGAAGGTCTAAAATTTCAAATTGATTTTTCTTTTTTTCCTGTTTTCTTATAACTTTGGTATTCATGGAAGTTGTGGGTTTATGACTATGAAAGCAGCATCTAGATATTAGGCAAAAGATGTTCTAGGGGACAAGGTGTTATAAATAAATGACCAGTCCTGCCATTTAATTCTATTATTTCTTTGCAGTGAATTAAACCCAAACTACTTAATTTATTCTTCTCTATCACCTGCTTTTTTACCTTGATTGGAGAGGTGGGAAACATGAAGTGGTCCGGTCCGTCTCTTAATGAAATCGCTTCAGCTCATGGTAATGCTTTGTCCTTTGATTTCTACCTACTTTTTCGCTAATAGAATGGAATTCCATCCTCCAAGAATAGAAGAGATTTTTGTTTTTCCTTCGTGATGTAGGTCTGGATTGTTGCCAGGCTTTGTTTTAGCTGCCAGAAACTATATTATGAGGAAGATTCTTTAGTTCCTGTACCTGCTATTTAGGACTGCTGCTGTAGAAACAGGTGTAATGCAGCTGCCAGCAGAAATTAATGGGTTTGGGGTTTTTTATCTTCTGGAGACAGAACAAATTATTCTGTGTTTTTTAAATGATGTATTTTTCGACAGATAATATACTTCGTTCATTAAGTAGCAACAGTAGTGGAAGATGTGGAGTGAACCTCATCATCTATTAGGAATAGAAACCTGTAGAATTCTCTTAACATAAAAAATTCTTTTAAATGGTTCATTTCACTGTGTAGACAAGGAGAGATATTGCATTGTATATGACGTTTTGGTCATGAAAGAAGAAAGAAATAGGCTCCAAAATTTCTCGGGAAAAGCTTAACCTGTATCAAAGTGATTAGAAGAAATCATAGAGGGAAAAAAAAAAAAAAAGACTATGCAATGTGTATTTAAACTAATCTTCCAGCAATAATGTTTTACGATTAGCTAATTCTACTTTTGGGGACTGGATGGTGACTTAGTTGCAGTGCTAAGTCTGATTACTTTGGAATGCATTTTCAGAGATTTTAAATGGAATTGAAAGCACACAGACGACTTCGTTTGGACACGAGCTGGTGTTCAATTATTTAAAAAGGCAATCTACGAGAAATATCAAATGGGGAAAAAAATAATCCAATTTTCTGTCTACCAGAAAATGAGAGATCTTTTATGAATTATTTTATGAAGAAAGCTTAAGAATTAGCAATCTCAAAGTACCATATGCAAAGTAAGATTAAATTGAAATAGTGCTTCTATAAGTATGTTAGAATTACACTGATTTAAGATGACACAGACTTAATATAAACCTTTTTTTTTTTTTTTCAATTAATTAAAGATACGTAACTGAATTTTGAACGAAAATCCAGACTGTGGTACCTGTGACTGGTATTATATCAGCATAGTTCTCTTGTCTCTAGTGTAAATGATTATAGGGTTTGCATGTGAACTGAATCTGATAACTGTTTTCAGGAGACACGTGTTGACTGTTCCTTCTAATCTTCTTACATCGATGGGGAAAAGTGAAGGCCTTCGGTAGAAATGTTTTATTTCAGTCAGAAATCTGCCCACAAGTTTCAAAATGGAGATTTCTTTTACTTCCCGTTAATGTTCATAATGACCTTACTCTCTTCTAAAGGTTTCAGATTTTCCAGCTCTTGATCTCTTTTACTTTTATTTTTTTTCCTTTCACATTTTCCTTCTTTGTTCTGTTCAAAGCAGTGTCCTAACAAACTCCTCTGTCTTTCTATTTACTCGGCCAATCTACTGCTGACATGATCTGCAGTAGAGTAAAACTCTAAAATCTTTTACAATACCACTTTCATAATATTCTAACTGTGCAATTAACTTCATGCCTTGAATGTTTTCTATCCTTAATGTGTACAAAATTATTTGCTATGTTTCATCTCCCCAAATCCTTCAGTTTTTTCTTTGAAAGTCCAGTGTTTTACTCAGAGTTTTACAAAATACAACTTAGATAACCAAAAGAAAATATTGTAACTTAATTGTTTGTTTTAGGTAGATTTCCTACTGTATTTGATTGGAGAGGAAAAGCCTTGGGTTAAGCCTTGGGTGCTTAAAGTAAGAGCCTTTTTCACCTCTCTTTTCAATAAACAAGTGGGCACAGGGCTGATACTACAATATTACTTTAATACCAAAAAAGAGCAAATGTTCAGGTAGTGAAATCATTCCATTGGCTTTGAGGAACTGACTCAGTATTCAAAATAAAAAACCATGAAAAGCAGAGAAATACATTAACTTTACTTACTGCAAACTGGAAACTGTAGGTTTAACTTGCATTAACTGTGTTTCAAGGCATTTCTTTAAAAACACGTATTTATAGCTATGAGTGGTTATCCTCCATTTTCTGTTACTAAGTTAGTTTCTAAGATGCCGTTAATATTCTAAAGCTGTGCACTATTAATACAATAGTCTTTATGAGCTTAGACTGATGTGCTGTGCAGATGTAAAATCACAAACTTTCTTTTTTAGTGTAGTCTCCAGACTGAACACTTCAAATACAAAATAAAATTGCCCAGGCTCCAAAAGCATTGTGAGTACACTAAATTTTTGCATGGATGCTTTAAATTGACCTTGGGTAACGTCTCATGTGAAATATTCTAACCTTATCTGGCAGTTTTCAATGAAGACAGTAATTTACTTTTATATGTAAAAACCCTCTTGTATTAATAAGAAGAGGACTGCAAGAGGTGTGTTTATTATAAGATAATAATAATCCTGAGGGAAAAGAGACACTTAAAGTAGCTGTATCTTGAAATGCTCCAGGAGTCTGATTGATCTGTAATCAACAAGGCTTGGATAAAATTCATCTGAAAGTAATAAAACACCCACAGAGAGAAACTGTCTGGGAACATTACAAATTACATACTTCTGGAGACATTTGCTACATATGATATCTTCAACATTTCTGAATTAATTAAAGTTTTTCATATCTGCTAAGAAGTTACTGTCCAAAACTCTCGGCTCAAAACTGCTATCAGCAAAAAAAGAAAATGAAAGTCTAGGTACAATTTAACTGTGTAACCTACACTATATTCCCACTAACTCTGAACACAAAATAAACCTGAAGTCTTTCCAGAGTTTTCAAGAGAATCGTAGAATGGTACAAGTTGGAAGGGACCTTAAAGATTGTTGAGTTCCAACCCTTGGTTCTGTGGTCCAAGAGGACCATGCTTGGGCCAGCAATGTATAAATCAAGAGTTTTTATGACCAAGGCTGATTTCAAAGATACCAAAGATACATTTTTTGACTTACTGGAGCATTAAATATGTCTCATGGAGCTCTCATTCTTGTTTTTCTATCCTAGATTGAGGTGCAAATGAAAAGCAGAATAGTGTTTCATCTGAAGAAGAAGAAGATGATGAGAACTACCCTGAAATACGCTGAAATTGTTAATCCAAACATGCAGACAACTGTGTTATCAGTAACATGTAAGCAGCTGGCTGCAAGTATCATTGTGATATTTTCTACAGGAAATTCTTCAGATATTGCAATTTGCACTAAAAATGCCTTACAGTGTATAAAATTGAATTCCTAAGTGTTCAAGAGCACACTAGCAAGTGCTGTTCTCTTTCAGTCCCACGAGATTCTCTTGGTGGTGCAAATATGAAGTTTAATTTTGATAATCATAGATTAGTAAAAAGTCTTTTTGCAGGCAATTCACAATGAGCAACTAGGGATTTTGCAAAAAATTAAATTATAATCCCCCTTCCCGTTCAAAATTAGTTTGGCTGGTTTTGCTTTTTATTTTTTCACTCCAAGGTCTGTGTAAAGTATTTATAACAGTGCAAAATACATCTTGAATGTCATGTACATCCAAGCATCTATACTCAAAAATAACATAGTTATTCTTAAAAACTCTTGGCATATACAAGACCTACAGTTCAAACAACTGTCAGTGCTTCATACTTGAGGTGAATTTTTCAACTTATCAGACATAAAAATTTTTACACTGAAAGGGTTGTTAAGCATTGGAAGAGGCTGCCCAGGGCAGTGGTGGAGTCCCCGTCCCTGGAGGGGTTTAAAACCTGAGCAGACGTGGTGCTGAGGGACATGGGTTGGTGGGTTTGTCAGTGTTGGGTTGATGGTTGGACTCCATGATCTGAAAGGTCCCTTCCAACCTCGGCAGTTCCATGGTTCTGTGATTCTGTGAATCATAGTGATTCTGTGAATCATAGTGGCAAGACAGGAGCAACCTTTATGATTCTATTTTAAAGTTGTCTAAGAAAAATGGTTGTGGAATTCCTCCTATGAAGAAATGTTAGTCGCTTCTCAGTGAAGCTGAAGAAAATTTAAATAACCTGGGTGAGGCATAAACAGGTACACCACTGCAGGCTGGAGGATGTCTGCATGGAAACCAGTTTTGCAGAGAAGGTCCTGGGGACCCTGGGAGACAACAAAGAGTGCTGTGTCCAAGCAAGAGAGACGTGGCGTGAGTTCAGTGAAGGGGTGTGAGGCTGATGAAGAGGTTGGAGAATTTTTCATACAAAGAGAAGCTGAGAGAGCTGGAGCTGAAGGTAAGCACCATGGGGGAATCTTACCAATGAATGTAAATACCTGAAGGGAGAGAGTAGACAAGATTCGAGGACATTGTAGTAATTTTGTATTTGATAGTAATTTGTGACTATCATTTCTCTTGGACAGTACGCATGGATCCTTTATCTTTTTAAAGTAGATATTTTACAGTAATTGTAACTTTTTTAAACCTCTGCACTACGTCTCAATTGTCAGTTCGCTTCCCTGCCCAAAATTTTGAAAATTAAATCGGGACCGTTTTGATTGCAGCAATGCTGCTTCTTCCTCAGTAGTTTAATACAAAGAAGGGTTGAATGGAGATTCTGTAAAGGACAACTCGGGCTCTGAAATTCATGGCAGCAGCACCAAAACCAACAGCTTTCCATGTAGATGTCTGCAGGCAGAAGAAACAATCTCTGGCAAGGACCACAGTCAAGTAGTGCTGCTGACAGGGATTGCCCCTGAAAGTCATTTTTTTTTATTTATTTATTTTATTTCCATTTCCAGTTGTGTTTTTGTTGTTTTTTTTTTTTTGTCAGTTGCTGGCAGAGATCCGTGCCAGGAAGAACACTGTGAGAGAAATCGAAGCCCTCTGACAAAATTAGAGGTGGGTAAGTGCCAACACATGTCTGCTTTCTGAGGACTGAGGGAACTACTATCCTGGCACATAACAACAGAGCTTCACAGCAAAAACATTTACAGAGAGAAAGGGAGAAAGCCAAGATAGCAAAAATATTATAAAGGCAGTTTGCCAGCGATTTTAATATGATTTAATTTGCTAATTGAGAAAAACGCTGGTGTAATTTACCCAGCTTGCACGTGCTGTTGCATCTTAACAGTGCTGTGGCAAAAGGAATATCTGCCTGACCCATACAAGTCCTGTTAACTTGAAATCCAATTCTGATTTCTCATTTTGATGTATATAACGATAAGCGGTCAGGATGTGTTAGTACATTGGGTAGCATTTTTGCCCAAGGATGTTTCCTGTCTTCTTGGCTTCCAAGATACTGGGTGAGATCCAGGCATTTTGGAATCAGTCGGGAAAGAATGTATCACACGCTTCAATTTCAGCAAAGAAAACTCCTCCTGTATTCACATGTGCTGGGGGTAACTGGCTACAGAGCATAAATGCAGGGGGGAAAAAAAAGGACCTTGGTGTTCTGGTTGAGAACAAGTCAAATACAAGGCAGCAGTTCATCGTGAGGATGAAGGTTCACCAGTTTTTGGGCTGAATTAGCAAGAATGTAGGCAACAGGTTGAGGGAACTGTTGTAGGCAACAGGTTGTTATGAGAACCACAGCAACAAAGTGGAGCTTAGAGGGTTGGATGATACAACGTATGAGAAGAGGCTGTAGGAGCTGAGACTCTTGTTTAGGAACAGAATGAAGCAGTAAAGAGAGAAGAGGTACTTAGCTAGAATCTTCCATTACCTAAAGGGACCTGAAGAAGATGCAGGCAGACTATTCCCAGAGGCACACAGCATAAGGGAAATGGTGACAATTTGCAGCAAAGAAAATTCCAAGGAAAAAAATAAATTACTAAGTTGGAATTTATGTAGCTCTGGAACAGGTGTCCCGGAGGGGCGGTGGGATGGTCATCCTTGGTGATTTCCAGAACTTGACTGTAAAAAGTCCTGATTAACTTGCTTTAGCTTAGAGATCAGGCTTGGTCTGAGGAGGAGGTTGCATTTGAAGACTTCTAGCACAAAATCTGTATTTTCATATAATTGTACATAAAATTTTCTCATACTATTGATAATTTTGCTATACTTTTCTAATGTGGACATCTATTGCCATGTTGGCTTTTTTTTCTTTAATTCAGATATCAGTTTTCTCAGAGTTTATTTTGATGATATCAGCCTAATTTCTTTTAAAATAGTGTTTTAGTTTAACTTTTTTACTACTTCTAACACTCTTTTTTCTTTACTGAATACGTTCAAAATGTTTGAATCACAGAATCAAAGAATAAGGCCTTTGTGAAAAGGCCTTTTGCTCTACCTTTACCACCAGGTCCCTTCCCTCGCTGAGCCCCTTCTTCTACTTAGAGAAGCCTTTCATGTTGCCCTTCACCTTCTCCACTGGCCTCAGCTCCAGCTGAGCCTTGGCTTTCCTCACTCCATGTCTACGTGAGCGGCCAACGTCGTTGTATCCCTCCTGTGTAGCCCGTCCCTGCTTCCACCATCTGTCCACTTCCTTTTCATGTCTGAGCTCAGTCAGGAGCTCCGTGTTCATCCATGCTTGCCTTCTGCCATGCCCACTTGATATTTTGCCCATTTTGACAACTTTTACTCTCTAGGGAGCGATGCTCGAAGGGCAATAAACAAACTCGGCCCAGGTAATAAACAACTATTTGCTTTCTTTGCTTGCCCACGTTTTCTAAAATTTATTAGGGATTTTTAATTAATATTCAACACATCTAAATGTTTCATTTCATTCTGTTATTTATTTAATCCATCTAATTTTTCTTAGACATTTTTGAATCTTACGCTAAGTACTCCGAATATGTATACATTAATGTATTTATAAGCCTTGTGCATTAAATCTTAGTAAAGCAGAAGGCATGATTGCCTCCAGAATTGTAAACAAATAGAAAATAATTCATAGGGACAACTCACAAGTTTATCTACCCCAACTTGATGCGCCTAAAGATAGAAACTGAAACTGGTAGATGTTTGTCTTACTTGTTTTTAACAGAATCATATCATTCATATTTCAGTGCTTACCCTGTCTTATAACTCATTTAATTTTTCTTAAATTTCTCATTCCTTTTTGTTCTGTTCCCCATAGAGATGGAGAACCTTCTTTTTTGTGACAACTTTTAGCATATATGAGCATTGTTGGGTTTGATCCTTTCAAGTTTCCTTCATTCTAAATAAAGGAAACTCAGTTAATTCAGGCTTTTCTTCTGGGGACTTTTTTTCCTAGCTTGCTTATCACTATTACTGCTCTCTTCTGAACTTTCTCTAATTAGTGCCCACCTTTTCTGAAGCACAGTGCTCAAGTTAAACATGGTTCTCCAGTTGAGATCTTTGCATTACAGAGAAGTAGTATGTTTTTGTGCTTTACGTACAGTACTTCTGTAGCATAATGTATTGAGTTTGTGTGACAAGGTTCTGGTTGGCGATTAGCTACAGGTGTGGCTTCTGTGAAGCTGCTAGAAGATTCCTCATGCCTGATAGACCCAATGCCAGCTGGCTTGGAGATGGACCCACTATTGGCCAAGGCCAAACTCATCAAGGTTGGGCGGAGAATGGCTGGAAAGCAGCCCTGAGGAGGACTTGGGAGTGCTTGTGGATGAGAAGCTCAACATGAGGCAGCAGTGTGTGCTGGCAGCCCAGAGAGACAACCCCATCCTGGGCTGTATCAAGAGCAGTGTGGCCAGCAGGTCTCAGGAGGTGATTCTGCCCCTCTGCTCTGCACTTGTGAGACCCCACCTGGAGCTCTGTGTCCAGCTTTGGAGTCCTCAACACAGAAGAGCATGGACCTGTTGGAAAGGGTCCAGCAGAGGGCCACGAGGATGATCAGAGGGATGGAACTGAAGACAGGCTGGGAGAGCTGGGGTTGTTCAGCCTGGAGAAGAGAAGGCTCTGGGGAGACCTTGAACAGCCTTTCAATATCTGAAGGGGCTCCAGGAGAGCTGGGGAGGGACTCTTTGCAAGGAAGTGCAGTGACAGGACAAGGGGCAACAGTTTTAAATTGGAAGAGGGGAGATTTAGATTAGACACCAGAAAGAAATTCTTTACTTGAACAGGTTGCCCAGGGAAGTCATGGCTACCCCATCCCTGGAGGGATTCAAGGCCAGGTTGGGTGGGGCTTTGGGCAACCTGGTCTGGTAGGGATTGGAACTCAATGATCTTTAAGGTCCTTTCCAACTCAAACAACTCTATGATTCTATGATGGTTAATGGTGGTGGTGACTCTGTAGTAACATATTTCAGAAGGGGGGAAACACTCTGAGGCGGGGAAGAGTGTGAAGAGTCCTCCCCCTGAAGAGGAAGGATCATCAGATTGATGAACTATCACAACCCCCATTCTTTGTCCTCCTGCACCATTGAGGGAGAAGAAGATGGAGAACATTGGGAGTAAATTTGAGCCTAGGAAGGAGGGAAGGGTGAGGGAAAGGTGTTTTGAGATTTAGTTTTTATTTCCTCATTATCCTACTGTGATTTGATTGGCAATAAATTAAATTAATGTCACCAAGTCGAGTCTGTTTTGCCCGTGATGGCAATTGCTGAGGGATCTCCCTGCCCTTAGCTCGACCCATGAGCCTTTCATTATATTTTCTCTCTCTTGTCCAGCTGAGGAACGGGGTGACAGTGGTTCTGGTGGGTAACTGGCATCCAGCCGAGGTCAACACACCACTCATAAAGGTAATTATTATTATTTTTTTTAAATACTCCGAGAATTTCTACTTGGTTCAAAGGGGGATCCCAAGGAATTTTTGGGTCGGATTGAATTTACTTCATGAAGTTTCTGAAAACCAGTGTATTCCAGCCCTTTGTTTTCTGGTTATAAAGTATGGATGATACAAGGTTTTATCAAGGATGCACCAGCAATCAAGATATTGCATAGAAAGAGTTGGAGAAGCTTGAGAAAATAAAAGGCTTGAGATCTGTGATCACACAGCTGAAAACAGGTTTTCAAAAAAATGCATTTGCTCTGTTAAAATCCGTGTAGAAGAAGCATGTGGCAGTTAATTCTCTCCCTCTTTTTGTCATGGTGAAGTGGTTAAATGTTGTTGCAACTGCTGACCTCAGTCAAGAGCCTGTGATGAGCCGCCTGCACTAGAGGTTTGAGGTGAGTACGTTTAGGAAGATGCAGAATAATATTAAATTTACTGCAAATTTACTGTGACAGTAGCTTCAAGAAAGGAGACATTTTCTTGGGAACAAACACTGAGTCTGCAGAAGCGAGTAAGAGAACATTTCCTTTTCAATGAGGCAAAGCATCAGTCACACACTGGAGATTAATTTGATCTCTCAAAGTTATTTGCATCTCCAGGAAGATGATACTACACTTAATATAATGAAAATTGCCTCCTGAAATATACTAGTTTTGAAGGGAAAAGATTAAATTTGCCTAGAACCAGAGGACTTGAGTGCAGGCTGAGCGTTCCACCAGGCAGATGTACAAGTTTAATGTCTGTAGTTTTAAGCAAACACCCATATCTAGACATGAATTGAAATGGGAATGTCTGTGAAAAAAAAAAGATAAGAGACCTTTAATCTCAAGTGGTGGCTTTTCATTTCTTTCACCCGTGTATTTTA
>BJBW01016322.1:0-26725 GCA_004320125.1 Scolopax mira
TTCTTTCTGGTGTCTAATCTCAATCTCCCCTCTTCCAATTTAAAACCGTTCCCCCCTGTCCTGTCACTGCACTTCCTGACAAAGAGTCCCTCCCCAGCTCTCCTGGAGCCCCTTTAGATATTGAAAGGCTGTTATAAGGTCTCCCTGGAGCCTTCTCTTCTCCAGGTTGAACAACCCCAGCTCTCTCAGCCTGTCCTCACAGGAGAGGTGCTCTAGCCTTCTCATCATCTTCGGGGCCCTCATGGACCCACTCCAACAGGTCCATGTCCTTCCTGTGTTGAGGACTCCAAAGCTGAACACAGCACTCATTCCAGGTGGGGTCTCATGAGTACAGAATAGAGGAGCAGAATCACCTCCCAAGACTGATGGGTTTGGGGCAGGAGTGCCATTCATTTTGCATTTTTTTGGTAAAGCACAAGGACTCATACTGCCATGCTGTGCCTGCAGCAGTGACAAATTATTTCTGTCTTGAAATACAACAAGTCTGAACCTTTAGGTTTTTCTTCTTCAAGACTTTCAAGAGAAATTTAAACTGAAATTAACGAAGTGTGTGAGCCGCTGCAGGCAAGCCAGCTGCAGGAACAACCATGAAATAAGGGCAAAGAACAAATTTAATCTCAATACCTCATGGATCGGGGAACCTCTGGAGCAGCAGCTGGGCAGAGCCAGGCAAGTAGGGGATGCAGGCACCACAGACTGAGAGTCCTCATTAGCACGAGAGTCCTCATTAGCAAAGGGGTGAGGGAGCGAGAGAGCTCCCACTCGCTGTTTGGGGCTGTATTTCAAGGACTCTGGCCGTCAGAGCTTTCTGCTGGGCTTTGATCTCTCCAGCAGCAGGGCAGGAATCTCAGGCGTGTTTGATAAGGTGCCCCTGAGCCCATTCCAGGCCTTGTTCTGGGATGTTCTACTGGTTGAGCACACAAAACTAAGCAACACTCAGCGTGGGAGGTGCCCACACGCGAGTCACTTGGGAGTGTTTACTGGCCTCCTCGCCCACCTTCCGGTACTTTCCCACACTGACTGCTAATTTGGTGGCAGAAGTCAAATCAAAGATGCCTCCAATCAGCAGACCTGCCTTGCTGAACTGAAGGCACTCTTCCGCGTTTTCATCTCAGCAGATTCAAAACCTGCCCATACTCCCAGAAATGTTATAAAAGTCAACGAAAAGAAAAGGAAAAGAAAAATAAGAAAGAACATGAAAAAGAAAGCAGGCGTGTGTAACGAATGGCCATACCGGGGGCCCAGAAAACCATGGGTTCTTGCTGGTCCCACCTGGCAGGAAAATGGCCCGCGGGGAAGCTGCCGGCCGGGCCGATGCCGGGGTTGCCCTGCAGGGGGCGCCCCGCCACCCTCCTGACGGCCGGCCCCGCCCGCGCCGCCGCCTCGCCCGGCGCGCGCCGCGTGCGAGCCCCGCTGGCCGCGAGGGCGGGGTCGCGCGACGCCGATGCCCCTCAGGCGCGCGGGGGCGGCCGGCAGGTGAGGGCGACGGAGGGGCCGCGGGGAAGGTTCTGGAAGCAGCTCGCGGCGAGGACGGGCCGGCAGCACGGGTCCCGCGGAGGCCGGGCGGGCTTTTTGCCGGTAAGAAAACCGTGCGTGCCCGGGGAGGGGGCGCGGGCCGGGAGGTGCGGGCGCCCCGGGAGCCGAGCTCCTGGTCTCAGCCTCTGGTTCCCAACGAAGCCTGATGGTCCCGTGTCCGCCCCGCGGGGGGCGAGGAGAAGCGGGTGTTAGCCCGGTCGGTGGGCTACAGGTGAGCCCTTGTGTTGACAGGGCTGGGTGCGGAGGGAGCGGGAGTCCCGCTGGACGCGTTCCCGCACCTTCCAGCCTGGTGCGTGTCGGGGTTTGCGTTCTGGCGGAGCAGGCTCCCTCTGCCCGCACGGAGACCTCGCCTCTTTTTGCCTGCTCTTGCAACTTTTTGTTGTTGTACTTAACCTGCCGTGGGAGGTCTGTGCAAAGGAACTTGCCCTCTAAACCAGCTCTTCAGAGATTTCGCTTTAATAACTGTATTTTTCTGTCGGTATTTTCAAGTTTATAAATATTTTTCCCCCTAGAAGCGGTAGGGGAAGGGTTTGCAGTGCTGCCCCGTGTGCTGTTCCTGTGTCGGCTCCAGCTCGGCTCGTGGCCATTCATAAATCCTGCGATAACTGTGGGTTTGTCAGTCTGTGTGAAAGCTGTGTGTGCAACCTGTTCTCCGGTGGCTCCTTAGGAAAAGGAATTGCCACTTGTTCATGGCTTTCTATGTTGGTGGATATAAAAGTTGTTGGAGCTCTTCTTACTTTTCTTCTGTAACTCTATGCCTTTTTTATGGTTGCCCAGCTGGCAGTTGAGTTAATGCCCTAAATAGAGGCCAGGTAGCAGGGCATGCCTGGGGAGTAGGCTGCTGTACTTTCCTTTAAAAGCAGTATTTTGTTTTAAATGTGATTTGCTGCTGTGCTCCAGTCAGAGACCTCTTTGGACGTTTGAGATGAGCTCAGCGCTGCTCCAGTAGGTGGGGAGAGCTCAACCACGTGAAGTGACTTCAATTAGTAGTTAATTACATGAGGTGATGCCTCTGTGAGACGAAGCCATCCCGAGTCGTTTACAGCTGTTCATGGCTAGTTACAGTATGCGTAATGTGATTTGATGTTTGCTACTCAAGGGTTAAAAATACTTAATTGATAAGGAAGTTTGTCTTGACTGCGTCACACCTTGGTTTGAAGGAGGACAAAGAGCTTTAAAAATGTGGGGTGTTTATTAGGAAAAAAACCCCCCAAACCCATGAAAAACACCAACAGTCATCAAAACTTTGCAGTGGAAGTAGAGCAAGCACTGGTTCAAGTTCATGTTTATTTTCTCCTGGGATGTTTCTTTCTTGGGAGAGTAAGCTTTGTGTGTTTTCAGGTGCTTAAAAGGTATTGGCTTCTGGCTAATAGTGAAATAAACAAATGTTTGGGTTTTTTAGTTTTAGTGGTTTTTTTGTTGTTTTTGTTTTGTTTCCTGTTTGTGTGGCGTAGAAAAAAAGAAACTAAAGCACTCTGTGTTTGGGTGTTTGAGAGCTGTCCTGGGGGATTATCTGCTGCCCAAGTCAATGAACAGGTGGATATGGTAAAGAGCATAATGAGCTCTTAAGCTAAAGAACTGGAAACAGTTGCACATGCTCATCAAAGGGGAGGCCTTCAGGAACCTTAGTGTTTGGGGTTGGGTAAGGGTCAGGTTTGCGGAGGGGCTGTGGTGTTGTTCCTGTGCTCTCTGAGGGGCAGAGTCGTGGGGAGAGAGACAGTAGTGCATTTCTGTACTGAAACTTGAAGAAAGGAAATAATTATGACTTTATCAGTTAAGTGTCAGTCATTCTGCCTCTCTCTGTTTTGACACATTCAATTCTAGTGACTGGTGGTGGAGAAGATGAGAGTGTTAGAGAGATTTGAAGGAAAAAAATTTAATGGGGGGAAGCAAGGGGAGAAAAAAAAACTGTCGAAGACAATTTCTGGCAGGCAGTCGGGTTCCTGGTGCAGACAGATTGGCTGATGTTGATTGTTGACAGCTTCTGCAGCTTGCTAATTACAACTGTAAAAAATTCAGGTGAATGACAGTAACTTGAAATGTTAATTCTGCTTTTTTTATTTTGCAGCTGCAACTGTTAGTTGGCTATCGCCATAATTGATGGACACTGCCAGTTGCTCAGACAGATGGAAATTAATACTTGTGTTACTGTTAGAACTCACTATCACAGTCACGTTTTCATTAGTCTCCTGCACTGAATTAATGTGTACAAGACAGCGTGGGTAGAAGGAGCACACACAGGCTCTACCTGCTGGCCACCGGCGGGACTGTGCTCAGGGAATGGCTCTGCGGGGCCGGTATCTCCAGGCCAGGCTCAAGGTGGTGAGGCTGGGTAAGGAAGAGGCTCTGGCTCTGCTTTCCCCTGGATGCAGTGGGTTGAGCCACCCGAGAGCTGGGCAAGTGCTTTTTAAGGTTTGTGATTTATTCCTGTCACCAGGCTGGCTTTGGGAGGGGCGGTACGGATGTGGGGAGGAGATAATGGTGCTCAGTGGTCTCCCACACCAGGTGGGTTCAGACGGAGAGAGTTTTATACTGGAATTGTCTTAAATCTGATGGATGTGGGAAGTCTTAAAATGTGTATCAGTAGCGTGGGTTTTCCTGCTGATGCCAGAACTTTACTCTGCCTTGCAGAGGAATTATTGGTGTGGTTTGCATTGAAGGCACGTGCGCTGGGGAAAAAAACCCACAAAACTTTGTGACACTAAATAAAGTATGGTCTCATATGTCCTAAGGCTGGGAAGTATGAACTCTGAACAAAGGAAGCTTCCCTGCAATGGCAGTGCTCGAGGCAGCTTTCACATACAGGCTGTTTCTGCACAGTACCCTTCAGTAAGGGTAGCAGCACCTCTGTATTTCACCTGGCGTTCTATTTTAATGAAATTTAAAGGCTATATTTATTACTTCTTTTTGACCATATAAGCAAAGTTTCCCTTTAGGAAATGGCAGTGGAGCTTTTGGCTCTTTTTTCTTTTGTTTTTGTATGTCCATGAAATATTTGAAATTAGAAAGTATTGCTGTGCTTAAATGAATTGCGGCAAGAGCTGTCAATTTTTGCCCTGGTCATATGCAAATAAGAAAAAAAGTTCTTTGGCTTTTAATTGTTTCAATGATATCATACAGATAACCAAAAGTATGCCAAGCTCTCAGCTGGGCTTGTAACTTTCTCTCTTTTTTTTTTTTGCTTCCTTTTTGTCTGGAAAACAATAGCTATTGCAATACAGCTGCTGTGTGTGTTAGGCCTGTGCACGCTGTGAGTGTTCCACAGCAGTTTATTCAGGGGGCCTTCTAGTTTTATTTCTGCTTCCATGTCCTGACCTAGCGATGTCTCTGCTGAGTTATTTGGAGTAGCAAACTATTCAACTTCTTTCAGCCCCCAGAACTTTAGTGTTTTCAAACGTTCTGTTTTTCCTATTCCTAAGTTAAGAAGGCTTATTGACTAGAAGACCCTGAAAAATATTATCTGGATGGGAGTGTGCAGATGTTACCAGAGCTTAGAAGAGAGAACTACTCGCATTCTGAGGTTTTAGAGCCGTCCATCCAACACAGAGCAGATGAGCTGCTTGCTAGGATAGTGCATGCAAGAACGGGCTGTCCATTTTTCCTGAGGTTAGATGTTAAAAATTCCCATAATAATGTGGGAGTCTCTTAAGACGTGTCAGAGTTGATGGACACTTGTGCTTGACTGCGTTCATCACCAGAAATGCAGCTATGATCTTAGCTGGTGCCTCTGAGCTGTGGTTACCTGCATGTCCTGTGAATCGCAAACTATAGCGGCTGGTTGAAAGGAAAATGGCTGGAGATGGGGCAAGTAAAAGCAATTAGTAATGTCAGATAATGCACAGAGGAAAGTAGCAGTTGGGTGAGGTTTTCTGAAGCAGAGGAGTGATGTTACAGGTGGAAGAAGCGGATTAAGGGAGTTCTTTGACTTGCTTGCAAGTGGGCCTGCTTTTTCTGTGTGGCTGGGGGTCTGGTTTGGGTAAAATTCCAGTCTTTTTTAATATGAACTTGCTTCAGCCTCACAAGGCTCACTTACTGAGGAAGGAGCTGGTGGCTCAGTTGATGTCTCTGAGGACATAGTCCTTTCTGAGAGGTTCAATCTCCTGGGAGTAAAGCGAGTCGTGCACGCAAGGAGCTCCTCACGTGCAGTGAGGGAGCACTGCAGAAGTGTTGGTCAAAGAAGTTCCTGAAATGTTGGGTACTTCTTGACTAAGAATGTAAGTTCATAAATTCTGAGTCCTCTGAAGCTTTTTTATTTTTATTTTTTAACAGTTTGCAGAACAGTTTCTTCAAGCTGGTGAGGAAAAGTGCTTTCCTTGGTGTTCAGGGACTGTGGCAAAGTGGGACTCTCTTCCCTGGAGGCGTTTGTGAGCTGTATTTAGAGGTAGGCTGACAGAACCGATAGCAGCTCAGCTTGAGGTGCAAACGTTATCTACCTGCTGTTTTGTTGCTTCTCTGGAGGGGAGGTCACGCACACACTGTCCTCTCTCTCCATCTCTCCTCCTAAGCCTCCTGTGACCAAATTAGTGCCTCATCTTAAGACTGCCCAGGTCTGACTGGTATTTCTGACCTCAGAGCTAAAGCGTAAGCAACAGAACAGGAGCTCCTCGCTGGCCTGGTGAGCAGAGCTTTGATATAAGAGTAGCTGTGGGCTTATGTGCAGCACAGGAGGTGTTCGTACGCTAAAGGTAGGATTGTGTTGCCCACTGCTATGCCAATTACTGGATATTAATGGCAGGATAGCATGCATATGCCTAAACTGGGAAGCAGAAGGTTAATAGACGAACAGCACCAGAAGATCCCATTTATCAGTTTCTATTTATCTCTCCTTGGGAGGTGGCAGGTTTACAGTAAATACCTTCTGTCCTCCTAATTTCCTAATGATGGGGATAATGATGGAGAATGGTGAAGTCATTAACTGGGACAGCCTCTGTGCATCACTCTGTCAACCACGTCTCTCCAAGACCTGCAATGAAAAGTGATGGGCCCCAGCTGTTCACCAGATTCTCTTCCCTTCCCCCCTCCCCATTCTCAACCCCAATTGCATGCTTGGCAATTAAAAAGAGGGGACTCCCCCCCCCAAATCCAAAAGAAAAAAGCCAGTTCCTTCCTCTTCCACTGCAATGATCACCCAGTCTGCCCTGCCCTTCGTGTATGTGGATGTACCCATCTGATCCCATTTGCAGTGGTGTCCCTGAGCCTAGGGGTGTCTCTCGGGCAAGGAATGCAGCACTGGAGAGGGGAATGGTGAGCTGGAATGAGCAGACTGGGATGGAGGCATTTGGTTTCCTTTGTGCTGTCTTCTGCTGTTGCCTTCTGCTGAAGGACTTGTTCAGTGTCTGTAAAAACTGCTTGCAGTTGTCTGTATCTGAAACTGTGTGCTGGAGAACTGATGTGTTTTGGTGGTTAAAAAATGGATGGGCAAATGGTTCTTGGTTGCATGGTACATCGGGGTAGAACTGTGGAGAGAGTACAGCAGCCAGGCTGGATCCCACTACATGAAGGTACAAGTTCTACAAGACAGAAGGGTGTCCCCAAAACATGAACCAAAGTTCCAATCAAAATCTACCCAAGTAAATTACTTTGAAAAGCTGCCTTTTTTTTTTTTCCTATGACATTTCTTTGTATGTGACTCCAGAGGGGTTTTTTTGGTTTGTTATATTTGTTTTGCTTTTGGACAATGACTGACTCGATGACTTTTCAGAGAGTTAAGAGTGGATTGCCATTTGTAATAGCCATGTATTCATCCAGTGAGTGTCTGTGATTTATTGTCAGCCCTATTTAAAACACTGCTTTTTCTCTCTGTGAGAGGTGGAAAAAGCACATCACCATGGGAGTGATTGGGGGTTTTCATTACAATGTAAGGGAAAAAAATGTTATGTGTACTTTGTCATAAGCTTACAGTTTTCTGGTAAATCTCAGCTTGTGTACAAGTACCTTCAAAGCTGCTTAGCTTGACCCGTTTTCTAGTAACGTAGTAATTCTTCAGTGAGATTTCTTTTTTTTTTTTTTCCCCTTTGTTGCTACAATTCATAAGTTGAAGCGATAGCTTTACTTGTAACAAAGCTACATGGACTTGCTGTGGCCCTGAGTGTAATGTTCTAGTGTGGAGCTGCCCAGACCTTCTGCAGGCCATGCCTTTTGCTCTTGGCCGTCTCCATTTGCAGTGTCTGAGAGCCCAGCCTTCTGCCGTGGCAGGTTTTGGAAAGAGAGGCCTGCCTGAAGTGAGGTTTTCCTGTGCGTCCGCCATGTGTCGGGCTCATAAAAGAGCTCTTGAGCTGTGGGAGCTTTGTATTAGACGGGTTCATTAACTTTCAAATGTTTCAATTGAGGAATTTCAGAGCTCTCAGCAATAGACCAAGGTGGCCAGCTCAGCCAAGAGTGTCCCCTGACAGCCAGGTACAGATGTGATTGCTAGTCAGAGCACTGTAAGAAACCTAACAGTGTCCCAGAAAGTGTCATACTTGGGCTGGAGAGGCTTAAACCAGATAGCCCAGAGAGACTGTAAATAATTTTTATTAGTCTTTAAGAGATGGGAAGATGGAGAAGCCTTTAACTTGTAGCATGCCAGGAATTCAGTCTGCAAGGTTGTAGAGCGTGTGGGTCCCATCTTTATGTGACTCATGTTCATTTAGCTGTCCCAGAAAATGTGACAGGAGGAAGGAAAACACAGTTGTGGGGAGAGAAAGGACTCTGGTACTGGCCTAATTCTGAGCACGTGATTAACTATGTTCTTAAGCGCTTCGGGCTGGGATAGATCATGATACTACAAAGGGAGGTTTTTCTGACTAATATGTCTCTACATGTTGTATCTGAGCAGAGAGATTAAAAATGAAAGGCAATGGAACAGCTCTATTGTTTGGGAAATGTGGTATTAGACAAGGTGAAGAGTAAATGTTCCCTAAACATTTCCTTCTCCTTTATTTTCAAATTCTAGTGCTGCTCTTGGCCACTTGGACCCACAAAGATCTTTGGATTGCTCCATGTCAGGGAATCTTCTCCCAAGGGTCTTGACTTGGGTTAATCAACTCGTGTCTCTTGGCTAATAACTTTGTCATAAATGTTTAGGCTGGGAAAATTAGAATATGCCTCATTGTTAACTTGCTCTGGTCTGGCTACTCGGTGTCGTGCAGTACAAATGCAGCGGTCCTGGGCTGGGCTCAACAGCATCAGCTGTTTCTGTGGCTGGCCACTCAGCTTTGACACCTCAAGCAAGACACAAATCAGCCTAAACAGAACATGCAATATTAAACATCTGTTGACTCCTAAATAAGGAAAATCATATTAGTCACTCTGTAAGCAATCTGGTATGATAATTTCAGGAAAACATGAGGTGGCTGTTCTCTCAGTGAGAGAAACAGATGATACATCTCTTTACCTATGTTTACTTTTTTCAGTTAGCTAACTGTGGGAAGTTCACTGTAGGAAAGGCTTAAGAGCCTAGCACAGAGGTAAGGGTTACTTCCCTGAGGTATGTTTGATGGAGAAAATAAAGGCAAGACAAATTGTCTAACACTGTGGAAATTTGTTTGGGTAAGACAATATCTATAGCACCAAATCTTGAAGATGGATGCTGTTACAGATAATGCTGGTCAAGTGAAAGAAATGTCACTGGAGCATTGTAATATCTATCCAAAATCATTTTTTCAATTATGTGTAACATACAGTAGCGGATGATTATCGTAGCTGACAGCATAGAGGCAGCCAAACATTAAAATGAATTCAGTTTTTAAAGGTGCAGAGTGTACTTATTAACCCTCTGACTAGAGATAGTTTGAAGAAACAAAGGTGGCTGTTCACGCTTGGTTCTTGTTTGAACTTGTCTCTGCTTGTGTTGTAGAGCTGGCTGTTACACACAGTCGCAGGTTCCCCAGTGAAGGGTAGTGGCACACAGCTGCAGAATGTACTGATGAAGCCCATGCTTTACCTTGACTTTGGTGGACTCTGGCTTTCAGAAGCTTTCAGAGTTGTATTTTATTTGGTGTTTTTATCACTGCTATGATATTTTCATTACTTTATGTAATGAACATTCCCTTCCTCTCTGCTCCCGTTAACAGAGGAAACCTCTGCAGTTCTGTCCCGCTAGAATTTTTCTTCAGATAAACCAGCTGTGACACAGAGACCTCGAATCCAGAAGCTTTGGCCACAGTGCTCATTAGACTGTACATACAGCTTTTTCGGGGGTAACCGCTGTGAAAAATGGGCACGCCATAGTGCAGGGTTCTGCCTGCCTGTTCTGAGTTCTGTCTCTTATTCACATCATGTAGTGCATGCTCACATATTCCATCAGCTGCAGTTGTTTTGGCTGGCTACACAGGCTGAATTTAAGACCCCAGTGAACACTTCTGTCACTTTTGCTGTTCTGGCCACTATGCTTAATCAAAGAGCTGGAAGGAGAGATCTCATTAGAGGCTTTCTTTCAGTCATACAAAAGCCTGCGCTTGGCTAATAGAGACTTTAGAGAGCTCTTGCTTCTGGTTAGGGTTGGTCTGCTTGACCTGATCTAGGCCTGAGGCAGAATGAAGAAAGAGCAGACTTGCAGTAAATGATGTCTGAGTAAAGGCGATGGCTAGAGATGAGTGGGATTTTTTCCTGTGAGGCTGCTGTTCTGAGACTGAAGAGTTTCTCTGCAGTAGCAGCAAACTGCTGGTGTGTTCTGTGACTGAGGAGATCTGTTGCAAACTTCTGGGTGAAAGTGGGAGTCTGTACGGAATGAACCCATAGATTTGTCTGTTGTTGCTCATGTGTAGAGCAAAGCCCAGACCCTGTATCAGGTGTTGGAAGAAAAGGGAGTGCAAGGCAAGCTGTGGTGCAGAACCTGTGGTCTGAGTGGAGGAAGCAGGTAAACGCTGGGGAAAAAGATGCAAGGGGAGGCAGAGGGGCATCACTGGCAGAGCTAAGAACAGCTGTGCTGTTGGGCTATTAATTGGCCTCAGCTGAAGAGTGGTGTGGAAAAGCTAGTGTTTAGCTGAAAAGGGAGCATGGAGAAAAAGGTCTTCTCTTGGAGACAGCTATTTCATCTGTAGGTTTGAGGCTCTTCAGCTTCTGGAGCAATATAACCTAGTCTGTTTTGTATGTTTTGTAGACTCTTAATTTTAATATAAATTTGTGTAACACACAGTCTGTGGGCCTAGAAGTTGCCACCTGGGAATTATTGTGTGAGCAAGTGAGTTATTCCAAGTGATTTGTTCTGAATGACATCACTGCAGCTGATGGTATTAATTGATGGTGTCCTGGGGAAGAAACTGTGTGATGGAGGAGAAAAAGTATAGCACTTGCTCTTTCAGGATACAGGACAAAACATTGTTTCTTCCTCTTGTGGTTAGTCAGTTACTTGAGTAAATCATGTTTGAAGAGGGTTACTTCTGATTTGGGTGAGAGGCAGCAGTCTTAATCACAAGTCAAAGGTGGACAACTTCAAGAGTAAACTTTCTTTTCTCAGCTTTTCTCAGGCTGTTCCCATATGATTTGGGTTTGTCATGTATAAGGTGGTTGCTCATTCTCACTGAATCCTTTCAGATGTTTGTTTGTTGGTGTTAAGTATTTAGCTTTGCAGGAGGCAATTAGTAGTGCTCAAACACAGGTGTGTTAAGGATCCAGGTGGTGTAAGGTATTGCCTGTGCTAGTTAAAACAGCAGTGCAAAGGGTGGAGCTGAGAAGCTTGCCTTGGGGAACCATGGCTTGTGGGTGGGGGTGTGTGTGTGTGAACTGCTAGGTGGTGAAGCAGTGGAAGGACAGCAATCTCTGAAACTTCTGAGAGACAGTCCTCATTCCAAGTGCAGTGAAAGAGCAGAGGTTTCAAGCTGTGTAGTTGCCTCCTGCAGCTTTTGAATAATTCTGTTGCGAAGGCTTAAGCTGTGCTGAAGGAGAATTGGAGCTAACAGCTGCTGGTAGGTGAAATGGGTTGATCCTGGTGCCTGGGTGCCAAGGGTTGCTCCAGGCTGAGCAGGCTCTAGAACTGGAAGCAGAGTCTTAGTGGCCATGGGGCAGGGTCCTCGTTTTCCTCGGAGAAGGAAATGTACCAGCTACGAAGTGCCTGGAATTATTTAAGGAGCTGCCCAGAGAGGGGATGCAGTGAATGGTGATTGCTTACTGAGTGAAGATGGAATCCAAATCCAAAGGGAGATGGAGTGAAGGAGAAAGGAGGAGGGTCAGTGGGGTGTTCTTCAGATGTTTGCCAAATTCCCATGTAGCATTCTTAGTTAGTCAGGCTTTGTCAGACATGTGTCAGTAGGTCTGTCCTGTCAGGAGTCAGTGTGGAGATGAGGGGACAGATGGGGAAAGGAGACAGAATAAAGGGATGTACATGATCTCACCCAAGGGACATGTTAAATTTAAGTTTCTTTGTTAACAGTTTCATAGTGTATTAGTGGCTGACCTTGCAGTGAGAACTTGTAAGTACCTTCCCCCTCTCCTTTTTCTTTGCTTTTTACTTTTTATCTTCTTGCAGAGCAATAAAGGTGGTCGACTCCAGAGAGCTCCTATAGGAATTCAGTTCTTAAGACACAGCATTGCTCTGTGAGGAGAGATGGAGAAAGTTATGAGGAAGGAAAGTTTGTTGAGCATAATGGGAAGGTTTGTCAGGAGCCGTTTTGGGACTGATGAGAGCAGCATGGGAGGAAGGAACGGTCATCTTCTGAATAGGATAAGCTTGTCTTTGGTAGACTGTGATTTGGTTTCCTTTGTGAGCACAGGACTGGAGGTCTTGTCAGAAAGCATCCCAGCGATGCCTTTAATCACACGATGTAACTTTAAGACTGTGAGGATGGCAGAGGCCTTGGTGAGGAGCTGAGATTGCTGAGAGAAGGAGCAGTTGGGAACAGCGCGGAGTAGTTGCTTTAGTGATGTTTTGTCACAATCTTCCCACGCCACCGTGGGTTCTAAATGAATGACAGAACTGTGCCTAAGAATAAGGATTTCTCTGCCACGTGTCTGCTGTCTGTCGTTTATGTATTGAGGGGGCAGGGACCTTTGTTTTGATGGCAGAGGATCCTTAGACAAGCTGTCTGCATGAGTATTTCCAGAGGAGTTTATGTGCTGGGGCTGGAAGGTGTGGCAGAGCAGCCGGGGCAGCCGCTGAGGTCTCTGGGGAGCAGAGCGCAGGTTTGACTGAGTGAGTGATGGCTTGTCAGACACTAGGGGAGTCTGGACAAGTGCCTGGAACGGAAACCCATTGGGAGTTGTTAAACACAGAAAAGCCATCCTGAGCTCAAGAAGTCCCAGAGCTGCAAGTTGTTAGGGACCGGGGAGTGTGTTCTGAATGAGTGTCCCCATGTGCCTGCTTTGTTCTTGTACCCTTTGCAAGGTGTCTGCTTCTGGCCTCTGTCACAGCATGATGGGCGAGGTGGTTCTTTGGTGTCAGCCACAGCGGGTCGTCTTCTGGAAAAAACTACTGCAGTAATGCTCTGAATGTGTACAAAATAGTTCCACAGCTTCTTGCTGACTTAGCTAAATTTTACTGACCGACTGGTTGTGGCTTTCTCTGCTTCCTTTCAGCGCTCTGTGGAGACTGTGGAGAAAGGCAGCTGATGAGTTTATTTCTCTGAGCCTTAAGGGATCCTGGGCCAGGGGCAGTGGTAAATTGGGGTAGCCTCTGTAAGACGGAGTGGGAATTTGAGTATATCTCCTTGAGTATGCAGAAGTTCATAAAGATATCAGAGCTAATGATGAATGAAATGTGTTATGTTCCAGTTACTAAATGACTCTGGCAGGCTTGAATCGAGACTGTGTTCTGGTTATGGCTTTGCCCCCAGCTTGGCTGTGATCTGACAGTCCTTACCTTTCTGCTGGAAGAGAGCTGTGGCTTGTTTCCTAGGATAACTTAACTGTTGCATCTTAATGACTGTATCACGACTTTCATGCTTCTTTGCAAAGTCTTTCTTACGCTGTCTCTAGCCTTGCTGAGGACTGGGTTCTGCTCTGCTTTGCTTGGCAGTGGTGTATTTTTGCAAAAGAGGTGAAGGTGTGGGTGATCTTCAGGCCAGTAGAATGCTGGTGTTGCTCAGGATCTAGTAGTTGCTGAAGCAACAGTTGTGGTGGAATTCTAATTGATTGTTAATGACAGCCTGTGGCTTCATGTCACTGAATGCAAGGTGCTAAGATCAGGAATATAGGTGGCAAAATGAGCCCTGTGATCTGTAGAGAATGGAGAGTTGACACGGTTGTAAGACAAGAATGTTGCTGTTTTACTGTTGATCACTATTTTTATTGTGGAAAGAACAAAGCAAAACTGGAAACCTGTATTTAGTCTCATATGAGCTGCCTTTTCTTTTTCCCAGAATAGCCTCACTAATTACAGAGGAGTAGGTGTGGACAGGTATGGCCACAGAGTCCTGATCTGTAGTATCCGTAATGTAGTTCTTGAGTGGATTATACGGATATAATGGCTGTGGCTTTTTATTTTCCTTTTGGCCTGAGCACTTCTTTGTCCATGTGGTAGACCCTTGAAATCTCTGAGGAGAAGGCTGCATTAATTGCTGGCTGTGGGGGGAGATGAAAATGCACTGGCTAGCCCTGGGTTGATCTAGATACAGCTGCCACTGTTAGTTTTCATCGTTTTTCTAATGTCTACGTGAGACTGTTTTGTATCTGAGTTAGGACTTGATCTGTCTTTTGTCTGTGGAACCTTGTGTGCTCCCCACCCCTGTGGTGCTGTCAAAACAGCAAGGCAGTATGTGATGATTTTGTATCATGCAGCCAACAGAAAGGAAAATAGTATCTTAAATGACAGGCATTAAATCCAATAAGAAGGAGACATTCATCATGGATGTGGAGTCATATTTTCTGTCATCTGAGACTGTGAAAGGGTGCTCATGGTAAAGCTGTCTTTAAAATACGTTTGGTCTTGCTAAGGACATCTGGGATCTTTTTCAGCTGTAGATCTCTATGCTAGAAAAGGTATCCTAGGGTTTAAGACATTGTTAAGAGCAGTCAGCCAATGCTAAAATTTACTTTCTGGCATTTGACTATATACTTATGAAAAGAACTATATATATTGAAAGTGAGGATGTTTATTAACTTATGGAGAGCTTAAAGAGGAGACTGACCAAGGTTGTATAGAAGTAAAAAAGTGTGGAAAATAACTAGCGAAAAATTGCTGGCCTAAATATAACCAGCTGTGCTGAGATGTGTTTTCCTTTGGATGTTTTCAAGTTAGTATTTCAGTTTACTGAACTGTGTTAAATATAGAGTGCATGGAAGGAAGTGAAGTCCTTCCTTTCTGTCCAAAACAGAAAAGAGAAATTTTACTACAAGATAGTTTTAATATGAAAAAATACTTCAGAAGCTCTAGTATTTCCTAGAGGCCCAAAATGTGTGATTCAGGGGAGGGATTCCGACCCTGATCCATGTCAAGAATGGAAGTTAGTTGTCTGTAGGAGAGTAGTCTGCCCTTCTCTACGTGAAGGTTACTGCGATGGGGAGGAGCAGGTGAGAGTGAGCCCTACGAGCTGTATGTGAATGTGCCTCAGCCCCAGTGCAGGTCTCACAGGGAGGTGCAGCTTCACATTGGGTTGACCTGGCCAGTCCTTAGATGTCACATGGACTCGTTGAGGTAAAGCAACCAGAGCAGAGTCTGCTGTGGGTTGTGAGTTTACAGCTCACTGTGTTGGTTATTATAGCTCTATGCAGCTATTTTTGTGATTGCCCCATTATGCATCACCATAAATTAAGCTACTGCCAAGGTCAAAGGGCAGGAGCTCGTGTGTAAATGAACATTCCTCAAATTCCTGTTATGGATTGGACCTTTGAGATCCTCCCTAACGAGCATAGTGCAAACAGTAGTTTAGTTGGTTGCATGCCACAGGGAAATGAAATGTCTTCCAAGTTCTTGTCACTTAAAATTTGCGGTGACATTTACTGCATTTGACGACATGTAGGAAAAAGAGTTTCCAATTAACCAGAACATCAAACACTGTAGATAGTGCAGTTTATTTTGGAGGCATGATATTCAGAAAGGTCAGCCTTTCAGTCAGCTAACCTCGGCCATTTATAGTGTTGTCTGTGGCTAATGAGCACTTAGCTCACTCAGATAATGGGTGCTTTCTGCAGAGAAAAGCCAGATGCGGTTGTGCAGTCGTGTCGGTGTGTGGTGAGACCAGCTTTGCCCTGCAGAGGCACTGGCGAGGTGCTGTATGAAAACTAACACCCTAGAGAAACAGAACTGCTGGTGTGCCCTCCGAACCCAAGAGTCAGAAGGCTTGCATTGTTGAGTGGGGAAAAAATGGAGAAGAAACTAGATCATTGGAGTCCTTTGAAAGGAATGGTGATCTTGACTTTTTGAAGTTGTGAGCTGAGGTTAAAGACATCTGGGCATGTGGGTTTAGTTTTTCTAGGTCTCACAGAGTAGTTCTATTTCTTGACAGCTCCACTTCGTGTCAGGACTTTGGTCTGCATTTGTGTGCTTAAGCTGTAATTTTGCAAGTATTTACTTGTGCTTATTTCACTCTTCCATGTGGTGGCTTTTATAGAGACTTCAGAACAGAAGGGTCAGAATTTGCCACTGTGAAGTCCTGTTGAAGTTACACTGGGAATACTGCTTTTTAAATATAAGATACGAGGAGTTATATAGGCCCTAATGTGAATAGGAACATCAGTGCATATGTTTTCCCCATACACCATGTGGGAATGCAAGACACACTATTTCTTCATGTAGGAATATCTAGCCAGTAGATGGTGCTCAAAATAGTTTACTGCTTTTCATATATGTTTTAAAAGTAAAAATAAAGTTTTTATTGCAATAGCGTAATACTGCGTAAGGCTCCATTAGCAGCTCTACGCAGAAAGATGCGTGATTTTTAAAAAAACTTTTAAAAAAATTGCATTGAGGTTTGGATGTGCTAGTTGGAATTTCACTCGTGAAAATAAGATCAACGAAAAAGGGAATGAATTCAATGTTAAGAGCCAGCAGGATGTTCATAAAGAAAGTTCCCCTCCCCACCCTGCCTCAGGCAAAAATGCTTGCTATCTTAGTGCTTCTGCTTAGGCTTGTTAGACACACAGAGCCTTCTGTAACAAGGCCCTTGTTTTAAACTGTAGCACGGCAGCAGTACCTTATAAAAGGCAAGTGGAAATCTATCGCTGTGCCCCACACTGAGTACTTGATGTTGACAAAAGGCTGATATTCTTTGCTCGCCTTAAAGGCTGCTCTTCTGCAGTTCCAAATAATGTCTTGCTTCTGCCAAATGAATGGCACCCACTGGTCCTTGAAGTGGGTTTATTTCAGCATTAGTACTGGACTAGAGTATTACTGTGCTATTTGAAAATAGCCATTTGGGCAGAGCTTCCATGAAGGATGGTGTATTTATACCAAATTCACCCTCGGGGAAGCAGACAATACTAAACTGGCCAATCACATTCTCTTTGTACTCAAAGCATCCTTTAAAATGAATTCTTTTTTCCTTTGTTCCAACAAGACTGTGTTTTTTACCCTGTTCCAGAAAAGTTTAAAAATGTACTCCAGCCCAATTCTTATCTTGTATTTTAAGTAAAACTGAGAGGGCAGTGGCGGTTGGTAAATGAAAGCTCTTTGAGATGTTAACTCTTAATTCACTCCACATATTTGAATATCTTCTGTTCTTGGATGAGTACTTGGGAGCGCTCATCCGAAGGCAAATTCAATATACTTCTTGTATCTTTCTAAACTTTGCTCTTTTCAGATGTAAAAGATGAACCACCTTCTAACCATTGTTAAAAGCAGCTAACCGTTGTTTCTTCTCAATGTTCCTTCTTTGACCTAAGCTCCCATTATTTAGGGAGCTTTAGGGAGTTTTAGGGGTGTCCAGCACTTGTAAGTCAAGTACTTGTGATTTCCAGTGCTGCAAGCTGGTCATCTTCTGGTCACCAGGATTTTACTTGTCTGCTTTCCTTTGGCTCTGTTTGGTTCAATGGAAAGGTGGGAGGGGGGAGGAACAGTGACAGTAAGGGAACTGGGAAGAAGCTTGGGCTATTTGATGTTGATGGGCGTTGGATCACAGGCCAGAGCAAGAGGTAAGATAGTTGCCTCTAGTCTACGAGAGGAAATAAGAACAAGAACTTGGAATGGTCGAGCCTACTATTGTCAGACTTGTAGCTAAAACAGGCTTCCCGGGTCACAGTGTGAAAGAAGGTATTTCTTGAATTAAATAGAGCTCTCTTCACATTGAAGTCATGGCAGTCATAGCAACAAAATGACCTCACACTGCAACTTCACTTCACCCACCCCCCCCCCCCCGCCTCCCTTGTAGTTGTTGCTTTAATTTCGTACAATATGTTATTCTTGTTGTTTGGAATCATGGGGAGGAGGGAGAGAGGGGAAACCAACCTGTGTAAAAATTAGCTTTGAGTTATTCCATCTGTGGACTCTTAATTTTGTCATGAAAACAGAGAAGGCTGGCAGGAAGCTAGCTTTTGACTGGCTTCGTGTATCCTCTTGTCTGGAGCTGGTTAAGAAAGTGTGGCATTTAGAATGAAAGCAAAAGCTTCATTTCTGGAACTCTGAGTGTTTGCCCAATTCTTTGACCATCTGTTTTTGTTGACAACCACCTCTTTGTGTTGTGCCAAAGTTTTTTTGGCTTTTATAATCTGTATATGTGTGTGTATGTGTGTACATGGTGGTGTGGTTGTGTGTCTGCATGTAGATCATTAGGGCGCTACTTACTGGGTAAGATTGCGGGAAGTTGAATGTGTAAAAGCAGGTATCTTGTGAGGATTGAATTACCAGGAGAAATATGATGACTAATCCTGGCTTCTTTTGGAGACATTCAAGTCCTATCCGTGTCCTTATCCTGTTGAAAAGCTGCCAACTTGGAGTAGCATTCCTTAAGCGGCCTTGGTTGTATTTCAACTGTTTTGAGTACGCCAGTACCCGCCTCAAAAATCCCTGCTGAGATTTATAGTATTGATGGAGAGCCCAGCTTCTGACTGAACCTGGAGAGCAGATGGTTCTCCGTGCTTCTGGGTGCTAGAGCGGGGGCCTCTTTGGTGGTGGTATCATGGAGGTGCCTCTCTTGGGCTTCACTTATCTTCAGTTCTGGATGGCAGTTAGAGGGTAGTTACTCATTTTCTGTATCCCTCACGTGCCAATGATATCCACTAACAGCATATCAAAGATGCACCAGAAGAGATGATGTTCAGAACTCCATCATGGAATCGCAAAAGCATTTTGAAATTCAGCCTCAAAACGTAGTGTGAGACACTTGTGCTTCTTGAGCACATTTGTGTGCTTCTAAACCTGTGTCTTCTTTAAGTTGTAATAAAACTTCTTTCTCTTTCCTTCTGAAAGCCATATTGAGAAACAGAATTTTCTGTGTTGCTTTCCTGTCTTAGTTTTTCCAGCAGTGACTTTGGAACTTTTGTTTGGCATGAGAGTAGGCCAGAGTAACATATATAGCCCGTGACAGCAGCAAAATGAGGCTAACAAATATCCTACTGAGGATGCAGTATGACAGCTTCATCCATCCAGCTGAATTTGCATTGTGAGTATGAAATAGCTGCGTGTCATGGGCCACTGCCATTGCACACAGTCATTTATTTAATAACTCAGCGCACAGACACTGAAGGGGAGCCATGCAACATATCATTTTGTTCATGACAAATAAGAAATTAAGAGACGGCAGCATTTAGAAAAGTCTGTTTTGTACTATTCCATCATCACAACTTTGTAGTGTTCAGCTGGGCAATGCCTCAGGTGTAAAAGGGATAGAGTTTTTATGAACAATGGCAAAGGCATGGATCGTGGAGTGTCACAGGCTGCTTCCCCATGTTGTTTTCCTTTGTGCTGACTGTGAAGGTGGCCTGGTAAAAATCACCTTATTCCCTCACAATATGAAGTACTGATGTTAGTAACGCAGCTCGCACTAGAGCTTTTTTGGCATGTGAACCAGATAGGTTAAACCTGCTTAGGATCTTGACAATTACTTATTTTTCTCTAGAGCATTGTTAATTCAGAAAGTATTAACTCTCTTTGTATTTGATGGTGAAGATGTTCCAGAAATGCTGCAATTCCATCGTAAGAATAACTAATTTTAAGTGATGTGGGGTACCTTGAAATCAAGCCTCTTGAATGTTTGTCTAGAGAGGGGAAAAATGGAGAAACCAAAGCAGTTGTAATAGGTAGTTGCTTCTGAAAACCTGCTCATAAGCACAAAAGAAAATGCTTCTGTTACTTTAGACATATTTTCAGGAATTGCCTTCACCCCATGTTTCCATGTGCAGATTAGGTGTCTGAGGTGATTTGAGACTTCTTGGCTTGTGCAAACACCTCTAGTGAGTGCTAGGGTAGTTGTGAATGGACAGCTGTTACTTCAAAAACAAAACTGGAGTTTAAAAAGGCCAGGACTGAATTTCAGTGGGGACAGTATGTAATGCTGAGAAAAGGGAACAGTGGAAGTTCTGTTGATGGTTAAATGTTTTAGGGTTTTTTTTCTATGAAAAAGATAGGTCAGATTTTTAAGTAATAGAGTCCAGATGTGAAACTCCTAAATCCTTTGCAGGCACTTAAAATAGAAGTTTTTCACTGTAATGGGAATAAAGGATTTATATTTTTTCTTATTGAATTTTAACAGCATAAAAAAGATTTTGTGTTGTCTGCTGTAAGAGTAAGTCATCAGACTAACTGGAAAGGAACACTAACAGTTGTCACTCCCCCTTAGCATCAGCAGTGCTAAAGCTTTCCGAGTGCTTTCCTTACAGCCAGGCCAGTTCTAATACTTCAGTTCTTATTTGCAGAACTAAGCTGTGTGCATGAAATGTCTCCTGGGTTGCTTTGCTTAATAGCAGTTAAGAATAAAAGGGGCTCAAGTGAAATGTTCAAAGAATTTCTGTTCTCACAGGCCTGTAGAAAGAGATATTTGAAAAACAGAAAAATACAAGGGGCAGAAGCTGTGCTGAAGAGCAGAAAAAAGGCTCAAGAAAGAGGGATGACTATTTTGATGTGATAACTTTCACTGACGTAACACAGAAAATACAGGATCTGTTATTTCTGCTCCTATTCCTAGCACGGCAGCGAGTACAGGACGGCTGTGGAGTTACTGTCTTTGTCCTCTCTTGCAGAAGGGCAGCCTAGTTGTGGGCTTGGTATGTGAGTGAGTGTCTCCCTTAGTCTGGGCTGGAAACGCAGGCAGTTCAGCTGCTTGGGCAGAGTGGGGCTGGATCCGCAGCTGGAGTGTGGGGACAGATCACCTTCCTCTGTGCCCGTGGCAGATGCCCGAGTTGAGTTACCTTGTGTTTGGCATGTTATGGAGAAGGTTCATGTAACCCGTGTGTCTGCAGCCTGGTGCTTGGGCTGCTTAGAAACACTGCAGGGAATTAAAATTTGCAAGGAGGATTGGCTACTTGTGCCATATTTACACCTAAAATACTTACACAGGAAATAACAAGCGTGTGTTCTGCAGCTTCTGAAACTGATACTGAGTAATTATTCAAACTATCTCTTAGTATAAATGGATGCCACCTCATGGATTTCAGTGGCATATCATCCATTAAAACAAGCAGAGGAGATGGCTTGGAAGGCATGTAACAAAACTGAAATGTTCATATTCAGTTGCATATAGTTTTCTGTTGCTGTTACACATGGGCCTCAAGTCAAAGCAGTATTTGGCCAGATAGTTAAATAGCTTATAAAATACCTAAAAACACAAGAAAGTAACAAGATACTAAATGTCAAGAAACAAGACTGCAATGTGGTCTTAAAACAAAGCAATGTGGAAATTCTAAGAGTTCTGCTGGTTAGAATAATAGCTTATTTATCCTGCACAATTTCCTTGCAATTAGCTTCTTCCAAGGTCGATTCTTAAATCAGAGAGCAGCTCAAAGGCTGAGGGTGGTTAGGATTCCTAGGAGCATTCTCTCAGTGCAACCATTGAAACCTTTTTCCTGCAATCTTTTATTTTCAGCTTGCTGTCACTGGACTTAAGTCCTTCACTTATTGCTGTAAATGACTCCAGAGGCATTGTTCTAATCCAGTTACAAATGTGGAATCCGCAAGGGGCTGCTTTGCCTGCAGCACTTCATCCTGGTGCTTTAGCTTTTAGATCTCTTATAAGTGCTTTTGCTGCAAACTGACCAGCTGTGGCCTGTGAAGTCCAGCTTCCTCACCTCTACAGATCTGACTCCAGTGGCTCTACCTGATGCTGCAGCTTAGATCTCGGACATTCTGGTTCTGTGCTGTGTTTGTCTCATGTGAGCACACCCCACCCCTGAGAACTGTTGTGTCACACCAGTGTGGTGAGCGTCGCACTGTGGAGCTGGCAGCTTCCTCCTGTAGCTACAAAAGCCAGGGGAAAAGCTGGTATCGACTGCCAGCTGAAAGGAAACAAAACCTCATGTGAATCATGTCTAACATTGTTAATTCAATGAGTTCGTCCTTCTGTAGGACCCAGTGGTTGCACCTCCCCTCTCAGGACGTATGTGTCTGAGGGCTGTGTGCTATGTCAGCCTTCTACCCTGGCCCGTTCCGGTAGCCGTGCTGTTACACTGCAGTTACTGGGACTCGCTGCTGTAGGAATGTGTATGGCTTGCTGGATGTGGCCAAAGGGGGAGAAACGTACCCTCTAGTAGATGGCAAGCCCCACTGGTGATTATTTTGGGAGCAGATTTGTACTAGCCCAAAGAAAATTCAATTATATTTTGCCCACAAAAGAGATACGCAGTTTCAGACAAGAGCTGTAGCAGGTGCTGCTTTTGAGAAATGTCTGGCAGAACCTGTCTGGCTGTGGTGTGTGTTGATCTGGTTTAGTGCTGGCCACTAAATGATGGCTGCTTCTCAGGCCTGTGTTGAGGAGCATGATGGCACTGGAGCTCCTTGTACAGGAGAACTTGGCTATGCTAACTCCCGACTTCTGGCGAAATAGGCTGTTGGAAAATACTTTCACTCTGAACGTGACGGGAAGGTTTTCAGTGCCCTGTTGCTTTTCTGATATGTTATATAAGGTTTATCACTAGAATGTTGTTTTTCACAGTTATCACATAGGCACCAATCAGACAGCATCCTTACATTTGAAACATAGGTTTACGTTGCAGGCAGAGTGTATCTGAAATAGCTTTGAAGTCTTTAAGCTGTTTCAGTAACCTTTTACAATTCCCATTGCTGTGTGCTGTGTAAAGGTTGCACCAGACCTGCAAGACAGAGATGTTTACTCCATGTGGAAGTTGTTGGCAGATTGTAAAGGCTGCCATCGGGTACTGGAGATCTTAAATTGGTTTAGTAGGGATGCTGATGGTGTGAAAACAAGAGGAATGGAGAAGCACAGTGTTTAGGTCTTCTTGCTTGGAAGGCTGTGGACCATCCAGAGGCTTTTAGTTGAAAACCTGCAAAAGCAAAATTGTCCTCAATAGATTTTGCAAGAGAGCTACTTAAAAATGTAGGAAAGTATGTAGGAAAATGTGTTGGCTTTGGAAACTACTGAGCTTAGTATGTATTTGATAGCTGTGTAAGAGGAAGTTACCTGTAGATAATTATTATTTTTTAAGCAGCTTTTCCTGGCTGCTGGGATGTGTTGGGTATTATGGTACCAGCTTGCCTACCAGCTGCTGCCTGCAAGTTGGAGGGTTCAGATCCTGACAAGTTGGTTTGTTTCTCAGTTTCCTGTAGAACCTCCTTCCCATAGATGGGGTAGGTGGGAGAACAGTCGTCTTCCCTTGCTGATGTCGACACCTACCCAGATTTTCTAAAATTAACAGCAGAAGCTAGTGCAAAATATTGAAAATGGAGCAGTTCTTTTGAGATGTGTGGAACCATCTCACGTCAGAAGGAGTTCAAGTGTGGAAAATCCTGCTTTGAAGGAGGAGGGTGTGCTCAGGCCTTCCTTCCAGCTGTAATTTCTAAAATGTATCAGTCTGGTTTGAGCATTCTTTGTCCCATAGGAAATATTGGTGATTCTGTCCAGAAAGCTTGGGTTTGTCAGCAGAAATACTGCTTTGCGTTTTCTGTGTGTTTCATGGTATATTGGAAAGGTTGCTACTTTATCAAAGGAAGTCTTCTGGAATTAAAGTCCAAACCTCCATTTCTTCTAGAAGAAATAGAATTATACCAGTATTTGAGGACCTTTTAAAGTTTTGATGAGATTTTTACTTTATTTTTATGGATACCATATTGTATGTTGCCATCAACTGTGAGATCGTGTTAATGATTTTCTTCTGTAAGTTTTAGGCTAGATTTAGACTAGATTGAGTGTATAAGTTATGGCAGATCTAACTACACCTTAATACCAAAGCATGTGGAGCACTTAAGTAATGTGGTGTCCTTAAATGTGCAAGTAGCTTGAGTTGAGTAGGACTGTTCATGGCCTTAGAATGTGCCCAGCTGGGAAATTGGGAAGCAGGGTTGTATGGAATAAGGCATTTTGTGTTAGGAAAGAAGAGTGTAGGCAGAACGGTCTGTAGGAGGATTAGCAGCATCAAAAGACAAAAGCCTACCTGTTGCTTTGACTCCATAGGTGACATTAGTGGAGGAACCTCCATTCACTGTATCAGTTATGAATGAGTACTGATATACAACAGGAGAATGCAGATGAGTGAATTAATCTAGGGGAAGCAACACAAATCCCATCTCTAACCTTCAGACTTGTTCATGAAGCATCCCAGGTTTCTGTGTTGGTAAATGGCCTGGTCTTTCAGATGTTTGGGTCTTGTGCTGGTCTACTTCTGCTGAGCTACAAGCCTGCCTCTTTGTACCAGTGGGACACTGCATGTTGTGAGGTTGGTACAAATACAGTTCTTGTAGCTCCTAAGAGGTTAAAATCGTTTGAGATGAAACACTAGGTTTGCAGTGGTTTGATTTAAAAAAAAAAAGTTAAAACTGCAGGTACAAACCAGAGGGGAATATTTGAGCAAGTGGATAAAGAGAAATGCTCTGCTCTTTTGTTTCTTCTTCTTCCTGCTTTTGTATGTGGTAGATAAGTATAGGAAAAATTATACATTTATATGATGCGCTCATGCTCCACATCATTTGAATCCATCTGTAAATGTAGAGCTGTTGCCACACATGGTCTCTATGTGCTGTGTATTTTGCAAACAGCTACACCTACTCACAGACAGTACGAGGCTCTGGGGCTTGCGCTTCCAGGATGCTGCGTGTGCTTGGAGCCTGCAAGCCGTGAAACTGCGGCCCTTCCAAACCTGACTGGGCTGATCTGGCGCAGCGTTAGCATTAGAAAATCCTACCGAGGCATGGGGGGAAGGGGCAGCTGCTCTGTTTCTGAATAGGGGGGCTCCACAGTGAAGATTTTATTAAGTTGCAAGGCAGGCTATAGTAAAACTGCAGCACAGGGCTCTGGCCGTGCACGCATGGATGTGAGCGTGGAGATGAAGGCAGGTGTAAACTCTGGACAAATTTGTAGCTCTCCATCTATGCAGTGTTCTATCAGAATATTTATCTAGGTTTGTTCTGGTTTCCCCCCCTCCCTCCCTGTGATCTGTTGTAAGAGTAAGTGTGTGTTTCCCCATCCTCCCTCCCTCTTCCTTTTCCCTTCCCCACCCCCCCACAAGCTGGAGGGCCAGAAGGTGGGGTGGTACCTCAGGATAATGGTAGCAGAAGGCGAAGGAGGCAGACAGCTGGCAAGTTCTGCCCCAATATGCTTCTCTGAAAGAGGCAAGGAAAATGCAGAAGATGTGATGCCTGAATGGCTCACTTTGCAGCAAAAGGGAAGATTAAAAGTAAAATTAGTTAACATCTTGCTCATTTCAAACCACCACACGCCAGCTTTTTGCTCCCTCCCCCTCTTGCTTTTTCTCTGTGGCTTTACTTTCCAAAGGGAAGGAGGGAAAAGGCAGGGAATCCTGGGACTCAGCAGAAATCCATGTAGTGAGCAGCACTTGTAAAAGACTAAGCGCTTCAGGTAGTCTTTCTGCGAGCTGTGTAAGGCATCTTCACACCACCAGGCAACTGGAGCAGAAATGCAATCATCCGCGTTCCTCCTCCAGAAGCTTTTATTCCCTGCACTAATACCACATTACACAGCTGTTTGAAAGCATAGGGTAGGAAGAGGGGCTGAGGCAATGGAAACTTCCGTCTGAGGAGGAACCTCTAAGGTAATCTAAGACCTTACTGGCATGTTGAGTAGCAGAGGTCTTGCTGCTGTCTACAGCTGCCCAACGGGAGAGTGTAGAGGAGGCAGAGCCAGCCTCTTCCAGGAGGTGAATGGTGATGGTGAGAGGGACAAGATGGAACATGGGAGATCCCAACTAGTTGTAAGGGAAAAATTAATTCTCTGCAACAGTGCTCCGGCATTTGACCAGGGACCTGGAGTGCTACTGGGATCTCTGTTCCTAGACACGGTCAAAACGTAAATCAAAAATATCTTATTGAAAAAGGACATGTGTTTTTTATTTCACCAGCTACTGCTGGTTTTGACATTCTCACCAACACCCCCCCTTATTTGCAGGGAGCCCCAAGTGTGTGATAGGTGGGTGGCACCGTCACTGCTGGGAGCAGGGCTCTGATTCAGAACAGAATTGGTTGCTCCTGTGCTCTAGGTGATCAGGTCCAATTCCTGTGGTGTGTGGGCAACTGCTTTTTTGGAAGAGGCTTTTGTTCCATCCAAGTGAAACGCAAGGGTAAGTTGTGGTGGTTCACCAGGTGCCTGGTTATTGACCGCTGGGGTAGGCTGGGTGTTTACTGGAGCCCTTCTAGCAGCAGCAGTGAGGAGTTTGCTCTACCACTTGCCTTTCTCAAATTGGATATGAAGCTTGTCGTGTGTGTGAGTTGGGAGCAGTAGGTACTTGGTTCTGAGTGGTTATGGAATAGCTCGATGGAGAGGAATAGGGGAAATGATAGTGTTAGTCTTTGCCAGCTCCACTGAAAGTAATAACTAACCAGCCTTAAACGTGTACAAAACACCTCTTTTGTGTGAACTTCAGTGAAAGCACAGCTAAATGGCTGGACCTCAGGGAGAAAAGGAAAGTGTACAACCTCTGGAAAAAAGGGGTTGGTTATTTATGAGCAATATTACAGTGTAGTGAAGGGGAAAAATTAGAAGGGCGAAAGCCCAAGCAGAACTTAACTTGGCTATCACAGTTAAAGATAACAAGAGTTTTTTTTCAGTACATCAGTAAAAAAAGGCAGGCTAGGGAAAATGTAGGCCCACTGATGAATGAGGTGTGGTCAACGTGGATTTACCAAGGGTAAATCGTGTTCAACCAATCTGATAGCTTTCTATGATGTTATAACTAGATGACTGGATGAGGGGAGAGCAGCAGATGTCATCTACCTTGACTT
>BJBW01016326.1:0-12548 GCA_004320125.1 Scolopax mira
AACTGCACTTTGGGTTTACGTAGTGTTTATAAAATAATGACTGATGCTGGAAAACTCAATGAAGCAGGTAATCTACATTCTGCCTGTTTTACACAAAAATGATGAAAATACAGTGTGTGTGAATGGGGTGACACAGGGATGATCACAAATACTCACTGCATCAGAAGTTTTGCTTGGATTATTGCTGGGATTAGAAGAATGTGAATTTGAACTATGAAGAGCACTGTGGTTATGTGAATTTTCTTGTGGAGAGTAACTGGTCCCTAAAGGAAAAAAAAAAAAAAGACAGACTGTTTACCATGTATGTTTTGAAAGAAATCCATCATTTGCATTCTAAGGCAGAAGGGGAAAGGAGCTGGGAGGGGAAAAGGTAAATTGTCCAAGGCCTGGACCACAGCAGATGCAGAAATCTTTCAGGAGACCATACACATATTTCTGTTTCACACAGTGTAAAGCTCACTATACCTCATTATTGTAACTAGAAAGGTATGTCCCTTCACAGTCTTACTTCTAATTTCATTCCACTAGAAACAAACAAGTTACATTTTCTCCTCAATATTAAGTCAAAAAGTTTAAATGGTTTTATGACCAGCCTACACAGTTAGATACACAAAAATCAGGTTTCAAATTCACGGGAGCAATGATGTTTTCTTAATCCCTTTGAGACTACTTTCAACTGGTTCTAGGTAACTATTACTATTTATTCCTATTGATTAAATTAATTTTCCTGCACCCGAGTCCCGGCAATACAGAGACCTAGAATACCTAAAGCAGAATCTCCCAAACCACCACCTGCTTCTGACCTCCCTAACAACTGCTTCTCAAGGTAACCCAGTTTTCTTTCTTGCCATGAAAACACAAAAGAACAGCTGGGTAATGCAAAGGGAGATAATTGTCAACACGTTTTACACCTGCATTTGTCCCTAAGCAAAAATCACCAATTAGACCTGAACAGCTCTAATTACAATTAAAGAAGGCCATTAATTAAACCCTTAGCAATCTTATGTTAAATTTCCTGCTCTTAGGCCTCCCATTCCTTGAAAATGTCTAAGCAAGTAAAAACCTCGTCCATTCTTCTTTATATGATTTCCTTTTCCTAAATTTTAAATGTTCACATAAATCACACCAAACTAAAAAAACCCATCATTTTATTACACATTTCAAGGAAAATCTGAGACATTCCAAATATAATACTCTCACTGCCTTTATTTTTCCTCTGACTATTGTTTCTAAATACCTAGGGATGCTACATTGCATACCACTAACTTCACATACTATATATATAGTGATCTAAATATGAAGTGAAAGTGTTTTGCAAGTGGCAAATACTGTATCTTACAGGAAACTACATTAAAGAACAGTCCCCCGATAGTGGACTGATAGGTGGGAGTGAACAGAGACATTAAAACACTTCTTTTTTTTTTTTTTTTTAAGTTTTCTGAGAGCAACATTCACAGAAGATGACTAAATGATACATCACGGTGCAGAATGAGAGAGATTATAGTGCAAATGCTGAGCCTTCTGTCTCACAAGTGTTGACAAAATTACTATTTCAAACTTCTTTCTCCTTACCTCTAACTCCACAGGTTAGAAAAAAAAGAATCCATCACAAAAGCAAGAGGTACACCATGACTAATCTGTTTAGTACCCTAACAAAGGTTAAAGGCTGATTTGCACATGCATGAGTTATTGCAACCTGAACCAGCAGTGGCTCTGAACCTTTTCCTGCACTATCTTGGTTGAAACCATATGTCATGTCCTCAAATACACCCTTCCAAAATCAGGACAATTAGTCCTACACCAGAAGTGTCCTGCATGCTCAGAGCCAGGTGGAATGATTTACCATGGGGGTAACTTAAGCTTGTCAATGCAATAATCACATCACCTGCTTTAGATGCACATGAGTAACAACACAAAATTGAGTTTCTAGTGGATAATGTGACTTTACATGTTATGTACATTAGAATATTTCACATTTTAGATTTTAATACACATTTATAAAAAGAGACACATTTAATTCCCCTTAATGTATGTAAGAAGCACATAATAATTACAAGACTACTCCTCAATCACATCAATTGTCCAATTATTTTTTTAGACACTGATTATGACATAAGACATTTATATTTTGTATAATATATTAATATTTTATATTAATAATTTTCTTAATAGTCTTTATTTATTTATTATACCCTTCCAAAACTCTACTGGGAAAAAAAGCACTGAAAATTTTTCACATATTTCTGTAGGCTACTTAACTCAGACATACTTCCTTTTCACTATGAGGTAAAACAATCTCCCTTTTTAAAGGAAAAAAAAAAAGATGAAAGTTTACCAGATGGCCTGTTTGAACAGTTTGGTATGAGTCACTTCAAAACTTCAGAAAACACCAATGCAGTTTATTTTCTGTAATTCTGGATCATGGATGCAGTAACGTTACGCTTTGTTCAGCGTAGTCAAGATGAAGTCAGTGGTTTTTAAATACTATAATGGTGTGAATACAGCACCACAGTGAATCTAATCCAACATACATTTTCCAAACATGAATCGGAGCCAACATACCTATTAAATCAGTAAAATCCTTTAAAGCCAACTCGATCCAACCTATAAACAAACCCCTCAAACTCCCTGAGCAGACTTTCATCCCCCACACAGTCTCACAGCTCAGCAGCATCATCCCCCCCCCGCCTTCACACCCCAGTTCCAGCCCCAGCACTGAGTCACCAGCACCTGGGAGCGGGTATCGGAGCGGCTGCAATACTCAATGGTGTCTAGGACACCGTTACACCCTAGTTACACAGGGTAATTACAAGTACAGCTTCACCTCATTTTATTTTATGCTTAATAACTGGTTTAAGTTTGGATCAGTAACCCAAACTTCAAGGGAATGAGCACACGAAAGGCCTAGCCAAACTTCATGTTTGTTGTTGGTAAGCTTCCGAGACCGAAGCAGATGATGCTCTGGAGAACAAGAGTTTTAGACACTTCAAACAAGTTAAGGGCTTAAAAATCATATGCAAACACCAAAATTGTATCACCAAATTAGCCACATGCTAAAACCTTGCTGCCTCAGTATAAAAAGGTACACACCTGCATTCTGACAACCCAAGCAGGCAAGCATTGCCACCTCATGTTGCCAGGGAAAGTTGCTCAAGATCTTTAAAAGGCCATAGAGTATGCAGAGAGCAATCCACGAATGGAGGTCTACCCTAAAAAGAAGGGGGGTTCCCCTTACTCGTATGCTAGATTCCACCATCAGCAAAGCCTAACCCCCAGCTACTTTAAGGAGGCTGTGACCAGCTGTGTGTCTCCCAGCTGCACGCCTGGCCAAAGAGATTAGGAGAACAGGCCATATCCCAGAAACAGAGCTGATAAGGCAGACAGCACCATACTGCCCCTCAAATCATTCCCCGACAGCACTTCTCACCCTCTCCTCTTACAGCTAGACCTTCCTTACTGAAGAAAGATCCCACTTTCTTCAAGAAAAAAAAAGGATAAAAACCCCCTTGGTTTTACAATTCTTATTATGATACTTTAGGATTTAGCAACTGCAAATTATCCATCTTCGACACACCATAGGAAATTCATATTGTGTCATTAAATCCTCCAATTCAGTTACAGAATTCCCTATGGAACTGCTTGCTGCACCATCACCGTGACTTTCCTCAGCTTAATCATTATTTTGGAAGCAGTTAAATCTGGAAAGAGATATTCCTAGCTGGCAGATGGCCAAGGAGGGCAGCAGCACTACAGTTATATAAAGCTGTAGTGGTGCAACCTTCATTATCTCTAGCGTTGAACAGGTCACAGGACAGGTCAGAGTCAAGGGTAAATTATCATAAAGTCTTTCAAACAAACAAAAAAAAACAAAAAAAGAAAAATCACATCTTCCTCACGTATCAGCAGAACACACAAAAAACATGGTTCTGTGAACCAAGTCAAAAACCAGGCTGTGAATTAATGCCTGTTACAGGTTTGAGATTCTGCCATGCCAAGAATCACTTCACCACTTTTGTGAGTAGTTTCCAGATCCAAACTGTTGAACCCAAGACAGTTTGAACTGCAGTCAGACTTCAACACTACACTGGACTTGAAAAATGGATATAACTTAGTGTTAAGTAAGAATATTCCATTTTGCAACCTAGTCAACTTTCTCTAGTAATGATCACATTTAATTAATGTCTCCATCAACATCACTTTAACTTTGTGAAATTAAAATAAGTTGAAATTCTGAGTTAGCTAAGGATTAGACTGCTCTAACAAGGCAGGGGAGAAGGAGAGTTGCTATCTTTCAAGAGCAAGCTGAGACTCCTTCCTTTCCAAAACCTATACACCTATGCCAGCAACTACAGCACACATTTGTTAACAGCTAAGATTTTCTTGATACTTGAAAAGTGTCAAATACATCTCTGTGCATTCATTCTACACCACCCTCTGGCATCCAAGTGTCCTAGCCAAATTAAAAATCTTTTTAGCTCATAACATTAAACAGTACCATAAACATAAAATCTGCAATGAAAATGCACAAAGCAGAACATTGAGACATATTAGAGCTACTTTTGAAAAATAATCTACAATCCAGATCGGCAAACAGTAAAAAAAAAGTTTCTATTTTTCATTCTCTTCAAACAAATGTACACTGAGAAATTAGACTGCAAACCAGGTCACACACCTCCACTCACACCCAAGATTTTAGCCAGGCACAAATATTAGAATAACAGTAGTTATAGTAGTAGTACAGTGTTGCACTATACAATAATTAACCTTGTAGAGCCCAACATAAGTAGAGCATTTATGTTTCCTTTTCAGTCAGACAAATACCTTGTTAATAATCTAACTCTCCTTTTGTCCATAATAAAAAGTGCCAGTGCAGATAACACAAAAGAAAGTTAAAAAATGCTCACCAGCTGGGCAGGAAGCACACAAAATGCTCGGTAGCAATAATGAGTGCTGGAACTGGAACTCAAAGTCAGTCTTCCCCTTCATTCCCTCCAGAGGGAACAGGGACTCAGGAAGGGCTCTGTCAGAGCCCTCTTTTCTATGCCCAGAATCCAGGCATAGGGAAAGAAACAATGGGCAGCAGAAAAGCAAGGAAGTTCATTCTGCTTGTTTCAGCTCCATACGTACTGTTCCCTGACTCCATGTTTCACCTTCCTGCTACTACACTATCAAGTTCATTAAACTAGAGACAATACTAGAACTTGAACTTCCTCTATAGAAAAAATACTGCCCAACTGACAGACAGTAAGTATTTTTTGAACAAACTTAACAGCAAGATAGTTTATGGTAGTGATATTTTATGGGGGTAACTAATTAAGGCTTGTTTAAAGAATAACAATCATAGAAACTTATCTAGGAGAAGCCTAAATTAACATGTATTTCAACTGACACCTTTGTTACTTCAGTGCAAATCTTTATGCAGAACACTTTCTAAAGTTCTGTATATGGGAGGAAAAAAGAGTAACACAAGAACACAACACACAACGTCTCAGCAGTAACTGAACAGCCTATCATGGCCATTTTTATTGGCCACATGTAAAAGTAATAAGACAAAACACAATTTTTCTTCACTGCATTTTTATGTGGCCTGCTGTATTGAAATAAAATATGGCTGCCTTCCATAGGCAACTAAAAGCATAAAAACTTGCAATTTTTCTAGCAGAGCAATGGCCTCAGAGAATACACCAACTGTGCAGTAACATTTTCCAGAATTTCATAACATAATAAGTTGAATGCACAGTGTTCTGCCAACAGAAAAAATCTAGCCTGATCACTGTACTGCCCAGTTACATATTCATTATGCCCCCCAAAATAAATGTTTTATACCAGTCAACAAGTAACTCTACAGGCAAAAGAGCCTCATTTCCTTCAGGACACCAAAGTCCATGCTGTTTTATAGTGTTTGATTCACAGGATAATCATCCCAGTAAGTTACCAACACCTTCAACACTGCTTGACATTTCTAAGGCACCTACTTTATTTGAGATACTTGGAAAAGCAGCTTAAGCAATTTTACCCATGGAAAACATGAAAAAGCACTGCAAACTTCAGCAACAGAGTCATGTTCTTAACTCTCTAGCTCATGACCCCAGAAGATTTCAATGTGTTAAATAAAAAATAAACTCGCTGCTATATCACTGATGACAGTCAATTTTAAAGTCTTTTTAATCTTGCAACACTTATTAACGTTATCACATTTGGATTGAGTGGGACATTCCTCTAAAAAGAACTTGGAGGTAGTTGAGAATAAAGCCAAACTATGCTTTCATTCTTGACTGTAGCTCAGAAAACATTTACATCTCTAATACAGTGTATAGAGTGCAGAAGAGAGGTTCTTCTGTCCTCAAATAAAAGTTTCAAATAAGATCTTCACACAGGAAGGGGCTTTTTAATTATTATGGTATGCAACGGGTTAAACTGGCAGCTAGAATCCTTACCAGAAACTAATAATGATGTTCTCCTAATTCCAGTGTGGACCAGCACAGTGTATGGACAATAGACTGAACTTCTCCCTTCCAAGCCCTCCCCATGAAACACAAATAGAGCCCTCCCATGAACATACTGTAATGGACATCTAACAGCTCCACCAACGATGGACCATCCGACCTCAGCCAACAAGGCTTCCACAATCCCAAACAAGAAGACTGTCTGCCACTGGCTCACGCCTCAGACTGGTCTAATACCTCCTCAAAAGAGAACAACTCCACTACATAAATACAACAAGAAAGGTGTAAACAGGATTTGAGACGATGTCGAATAAAGCAGATTAAGATTTTTAAGCTGGGCCAGAAGTAGAAACTAACTTCATAGCTAAGCACCTGATAAAATGCAGTTACCACAAAGATGAAGAAAGTGTTGTAATAAAAAACAGTGTGCATAAAAGTATATTCAGTGCACATCACAAAAGAAACATTTCACTTCTGTCAGATCCCCTGAATCTGTTTCTGCAACCACTGAGACACATTAAATGTCAGTAAATAATCGCAATTTTAACAAGCTTTTCTCTCAACACCCAAGAAAAAGAGAAACTAGAGAACTCAATACATTTCTAAAAAAATGTAGTAGTTATCTGGAGAATTTTTAAATTATTTCCAATAGGCACATACTTAAATTCTTTCTGAAAATGAGGTTTCAGGGTTACTAAAACTAGATAAACAAATCCATTAAGATTGGGGGGGGGGTGGGGGGGGTGGGTAGTGGTGTCACAATTTTTACTTTTAATTCAAGGAGCTTCCTAAAGAACAATATATTGGAAGAAACATTGATGTCTAACAACATAAGCCTCAGTGACCTAAGATGGAAATTGCTTAAGAGCAGACACTTTTAAAAAAGTGGGTATTACAATGCTTTAAGATTACAAACAGCACAGTAACACTATGGAAGACAGACACACCATAAACTGGTCATCACTGAGAGAAGTATGGACAAAGTCAAGGGTCGTGCAAAACAATTTCTGCTTACAAAGGAGGAAAAACAAAGCACAGTGGCCAGGACACAGCTCTGAGACTGCTCCTCCATTTTCTATGAATCAACAGCACCGAATCAGTACTCCCACTCAGAAGCTCCAACCCTCTAGGCAAGGTATGACAAAATCCTGTGAGCAAAAATAAGATTAAATAAGAAGGAAGACATGTAGTTTAGCTATTCTCAATTTTCTTTTAATGTTTCGGGGATAGTTTCTTGGGGACAAAAAACTTTAAACTGAACATTGTGTGAATGCACTATGTATTGCTTACAAATTAACATGCAAGAAAATTTCCATTTTTCTCTCTGAAAAAAGAAGATGAAGTAGCAGCTTTTTCTGAACCCAGGTAGTGCTATGCAGTGACAAACACTTGCAACCTTAATCCCATCTTAAGTTTCCTTCATTTCAACTGAGCATGCACCATTCAGAATCAGAAACTTCCCAAGTACATGCTATTGTAAGGAAGATGAAAAAAAGGAGGCTCTATTACAAAACACTACAGCAATCCTGCAAAAAAATTAGTCACAGACATAACTATCATACTTGTATCCTTAATAAAAAGGCTGTGAGAGAATCAATGCCTAACCATATTAAAAAAAAAAAAAAGGCAAGAACAAAAAAGACACCGTGGATCTTCCTTCTTAAATGTGTCTTAAAATTATTTACTGTAAGTGACATTATCTCAAATTTGTATCTCAAGATATATCATATTTGACTTCCCTCCAAAGGCATGCAGAATTTTGGCTCATTCACTTCTATTCTATTTTCATTTTGTAGGCTAACACAAGAAAGCATTTTTAATCCTCCAGTTACTTAATAACTGCATCTTACATGATCCAAACTCCACTCCAGTACAAGATGACTGCTTAGGTGCTATTAATATTTGCCAGGGGAAGAGAACTTTGTTCCTCTTCTGAGACAACAGCAATGCCCATAAAATTTTTAGTAACTCATCACAAATGAGCAAGCTAACTTGAAAATATTCAGTATTAGAAGCAACAGTTGCTCAGTAAACTTTTACATGATAACTTGTGCAATTATGAGGCTTCTTTCAGTTCAGGACATACCATACCACATATATATTTATTACAGCATAGGTATGCAACTTGTATAAGGGTTTTAACTTTATGCTTACTTAATCTTCAACTGGGAATTGGTTTTGAAAAGAAGAGATACTAATAGCATTCTGAAAAAAACCAAGTCAAATCAATTTGTGACACATAGAAGTTCTTCATTAAAAACAACAAACACGCTGATCCAGGGACAGAGCATCCAAGGATCCACCTAAGAATTAATACATATAGGTTTTAAAGCAACAGATTCATAGTCTTAGTTCCAGGCTGGATCTTTAGCTTGGCTTAATAAATAAATAAAAGTACTGTGCAATAGGTCTTTCAAATGTCTAAAGTATGGTAGGTGACATGACAATTCGTCCTTCTTCCCACTAAATACTTCTTAGATATATACTTACAATTCAACTGGTCTTTCCTTCAGTTTCCTTACTAGAGGAATGTTTATGTTATGTTTACAAACTGAAAATCTAGTTTATGATTGTCTGGGTGCCCAAGTGTCTCATTTTATTTCCCTAGTTAAGTATACACTCTCAAAAGGACTATATAGAGACTGCAATCATTAATACAGGCAGTAAACGAGGTGAACTTTACGCTACTCAAATATGAAGAGGATCATATAATTTCTCATATTAAATCAAGTAGAAATAGTATTCTTTCAAGAGAAATAAGTGGTTTTGAAAATTGTGTTTGTGTTAACCTGCCAACTGCAGGTGTCTGAATGAACAAACTACTCAAACTACTTAACTAGAAGAGATGTGAACTCCCGTTGATGTATTCACAGGGAACGCTGGGTGTGAACACACCATCATTCAGAAGAACATAATTATGTGAAATAAGCACAGCAGAAAAAATAGGGAAGGAGCATTACCTAGTTCGTACACAAGAGTTTATACACAACTGGGTATTATTTCAAATTATATGCCTTAATAAAAAAGTATTCTTTGGGGTTTTGGGGAATGAATAGGTATGTTTGAAAGAGAATACACGAGATGAGCAGGGCAGATCATAATTTCCTTTGGAGGATGTAAACCAGCACAACATTTAAGAAATCTAGGAAACGAAGGCAGAGGATCTAATTTATTTTCTAATAGATTAATAATCTACTAATCTATTTCTAATAATAGAGTATTTTCAGAAAGTCTGACATACCTAAAGATATCGGATTTCTGTAACATGGTGAAATATAAAATGTTTCTCCCCACAAAAAAAGCTTAAAAAAAAAGTTAATCTTACTAGGGATAGTGAAATTCTTAAAGCTACAGATGGAAGAGGTTTGAAAAAAGGAGGAGATTTTTTTGAAAATTCAACTATGCTGAGATCTTTGCTATAAGAAAGTGCAATTTAACACAATAACTTAGTTTGAATCTAGTAAAGTCTAATGTTAGACATGCCTGTTACTATGTATATTTTTTCAAATTATCTTTTCTTTTAATAAAAAGGCTGATCATCAGATTCTGTAATAACTACTGTCAAAACTAAAAATCACTAAAGTCTCAAATCTTCTGCGACAGTTACAGCATAAATTTGAAACCCTCATTTCACTAAAACAGGCCAGAAATCACTCAACATTCTACTGAAAAAAAAGTATATTTTAAGAAACATTTCTATGTACTAGATGATTGTATTTTGTTTCTGTAGAAATTAATGAGAATGTTCACAGTTTATCCTTTCACAAGCTTTCTCTGGTAGGCAGCTCCTCAGACATAACAACTGTAATGACAGTGCCAGTTTTGAAGCACACTCTTCAAGGGAAAACAGCAAGTAGTAGTAAATTCAAGACACGTGGTATTTAAGATTAAAAAACACTTAAAAAGAAAAACGACTCAACTAAATAAGTTTCCTTCCTCTGAATTTATCGAAGTGATTCAACACCATTCCCCTTGCAGGATCCACTAGGTGGGAATGTCTATCCTCTTAGCCTAGCTCTTCACACAAGGAAAAGGAGTCGTGCCTCCATGTTCTGTTCTCCCCCCACATAAACAGGGCAGCGTTTGGGGTTCTCATCACCTGCCACCAAAAACCACCAAAACCTCCAAAAAATACCAAATAAAAAACCAAACAACCCACCCACACTGGTTTTTATAGTAGGAATTTCCTACACCACAAAATCATATCCTTTCAACTACTGCCTCCTAAAACCAGGGAAGGGATGAACTGATCAAACACAGGCAGCTAACATTTTCTAACCAAATACATAAACACAGAAAATGATACGATGTTTTCAGAACATACAGCTTTTTCTGCATTTTTTAAAACAAATATCAAAAATATTTCAAAAATAGAAAAATATAATTTTACAAATTTATTTAAAATTCTTTCATATTTTCTCCCCTAGTTCGACCATGATCAGGATTTATTGTTATTATTATTTATAACGTTAGTAAAATTACTGCAAAAAAGGATCAGTGACCAATTTCCACTCAATATTGGCTTATTTAAGATTTAAAAAAAAAATGTTTTGATCTTTATTTAAGCAGAAGTAACCTAGATTATCCTACTTCTCATCTCTTCCTGTAGCCATCTTAGTCTCTAAGCCCAGATCTGTTTCTCACATTCACAGCCAAAACTAAAGCTAAGGACAGGAATCAGAAAAATGGACAGCAAGGAACCAGACATCACTGTCAAGCCCTCATCTTATGTCCAATTAATTAGCCTCTCTGCTTCCTTTATGGTCACAATGAATTACAAGATAAATATCCAGATAGGTCAGATGACTGCCTATGGAGGCAAGAAAAAAAAACAAACAATCAAATTGACTACTGTTTCACTCAGTTAACTCATTGTGTATCTTGCCTTTATTATCTTATATATTTGAATGCTGCCCTGGCAAAGACTTGACTACTTGAAGAAAAGCTTTATTTAATAAATGTTACAAGTTCTTTCTACCTATGACATGTCTCTTCAACAAGTTCTGCAAGACATAGTAACAGTTTCTGTTGAGTAAAAACACCTGTAACAGAATTCAGAAGAAAATAGATTCTAAATATGTTTTAGTTCTCGGTACATGTAAGCTAAAACCTTAACTGTAGTTAAGATGTGGAAACAGGAACAACACAATTTGATAAACCTAAACCAGCTTTTAAATGTAACCCCATACTTTTGGGGGAGGAAAAAAACAGAATTGTAACTGCATTATTCTCTAAATTCGCTTCACATTACCCTGCATAAACATGATCTACACAAGCTGAGTTTTAGGAGTACAGCATTTCTCTATCCCAAAGAGAAACCTTTATCTACAGAAGCTATCACTCACTCTCCAACTTTCACATTAACAAATTTAACTTTTAAACCAAACGTATGCCATGAGTCAGTGAGGGGGGAAGGAAAAGGCTTATACATCACTCCAAAATGCAAGACGTCAGCCTTTCCGTAACAAGTTCTTCTGGCAAAGAAAACCAAGAAATTTAAGAAGAATTTTATGTTTTGTCATATGCAAATTCTGCAAATCTAAAACAGCAAAGCAATTTCAAGATATTCAAGATACTGTCCAACTAGATGAAGCTGTGTAGTTATGGCCAACAAACTAAAATCCAATCTGGTAAACATACACATCAGTTAAAAACATCAAAAATGGATGCATAAAGTGGAAGAATGCAATCATCTTTGAAGAAATAGACTCTACATAATAAACAAGGTTTATTTCCACTATTAAAATGAAGCATTCTCAATAACCAAACCCAAATATTCTCAGTGACCAAAAATCCTATAATGCAATACAAAACACATTCACAGGATCATAATCCTCACATGTCAAGAGCCAAGATCAACCACTTGGAGGTGGTGGTGGGGAAATTATCAAAGGAATGCTACTTACGAAGTTAATTAACAATTTTTAATCTCTTTCACTTTGAAGGTCACTAATTACAACATTTACACTAGAACTACTCATGTTATTGTTTTTTCTATCAGTGGACCTCTGATCAACTAGTTCCACTTTCTTCATTAAACAAACTTTAGAAAACTGTCTTTAAGTCATCCAGTTTCAAAGCTTCCAGCCTTGCAAAAATCAC
>BJBW01016326.1:12749-25028 GCA_004320125.1 Scolopax mira
GCAGTTTGCCTATTTTCCAAACTGTGAGAATCAAAACAGAGACCATATTCCAATAGCTGTCACATTAACTTAAAGAGTTAATCTATCTAGTCCTATTTGATGTTCCTGTGATCATATATTCTTTCTGAATAACACAGCACTCAATATTTATGCTCTTAATTGCGTATGGGTTTCATGCCTGTTTTAAGAATCATAGCTCTGCACTCTGTAAAAGTATCTACTTTTACACTCCTTCCTGTAATCTTGTGTACATTTTACACAATGGATCACTTTTACATATTCCTGTAGATTAATTAGCATTTTCACTTCTGCATGACTTAGCTAGCTCTGTACTAGAGAACAATTTTTATTATTTGCCGTCTTAAAATTACTGGTAAGTATATGAATGATCCTATGATTTTTTCCTTGTTGATAAAGAAGTGTTATTACTTAAAACCAATTCAACATTAAAAAAAACCAACCAAACAAATGAAACCCAGCTCATGTGATCATCACAAGTTTTATATCGTTGGGAGCTATCAGTTACCAGGTTTTGATCGATAAAACATATGATGTAAACAATGTTTTCATACTTAAAGATCTCAAAATGTTTTACTCCATGGCTAAGAATCGCCTACCTCATGACTACCCAAAACAGGGGGTCAGAGAAGTTAGTTGAAGTGTATCAAAAAATTAATGATAAAATTTTAGACACAAACAAGACCTCCTGAAGAGGTCTGCTGCCCCTCAGACACTGGGAATTTAGCTCTGGAAACTAATTGTTTGTATTTCTGACTTCCTTGACCTTTTCATGAAGCACTTTAATACTACATTACATCTCTTTTTTGGAGTGATGACAAAAGCAGAATATTAACATTTTTATCATACCTCTGCCATAGAAACAAACTTTGACACACTGTCCCTTTACAACTCTCATTACACTAGTTACAGTAAGGAACAGAAGGATTGCCCCAAAATACTATGGGGCCTAATCAACAACGGTCTTTAGGCCTCTTGTTTTCCATTAATTTCAAACACAATATAACATTGCCTTGACTTATAAGTCAAGGCCACAAAAGCTTACCAGACTTCTCTTAACCCATCTGATAAAAGTGAGTGAATAGCATGGTCTCTTGTCAGTCATCTACTCAAAAATTTAACTCCCTTCCCAGTAACATGGAGGACAGACTTTCTAACCAGACTTTATTCTTCAATACTGCCCCAGGAATCTGTTTCTAGTCAATAGGCAAGTACACTTTGTGCTTTAAAACACGTATCTCACTTCACAAGCTTGAAAGCAGAGAGAAAAATTAAACGGTGTCTAAGAGGAAAAGGAGAGATGCAAAAGCAAATGTAAGAGAATTCCAGGCTCTTTCACTGTTTGGATTTCCATTTTTTTTTTTTGCTGTTGAAGGGCTGAGAGTAACTGCAGCAAGAAAATCAGTGAAAAACAGATTCAAGAGATGTCTTTGAATAATTTAGAAAGTGATTAAACATTACAGGATCAGCAATTATTTTAGAAGCTTATGCTTCACAACTTGATGCAACTTTGGTATTCATAATGAAGACATTATATTCATTACCGTAGACTTTCGACTTATTACAGATGAATGAATTTCAAAATACTGTTTTACAAAGCAACACTTCCAACAAAAATTTCAATAAATAAAATTTTCCACCTATGGTATAATTCTAGGATTACTCCCTGTGCAGAGTAAACCACAAGCAGAAAGCTCTGATTTCAGAGAAGAGATAAAATATTCAGCAAAAATTTAGTAAACCATAATTGCTCTGGTTAGTATTTTTTTTTTTAATAGGCAAAAGTACTGAAGGAATACAGTTTCATGTTGAAATCTAGATATGATTGCCATGGATGATTAGGCTAGTGCTTTCAAATGGAAAGCCACACTACAGTAAAAAAGCAAACCTGCACAAAATGTGTAAAACAAGCAAAAGAAACCCAGAACTAAATGGCATTCTTTTACTACTAGCAAAATGTTATTAGGTTAAAGGAAAAACTAGTGAACTTATATGCTTTTTTGTAGGGTAGTTTTATTGTTAAAAGCTAGGAAGTCTGTTTCAAGTCTTTAAGAATGGAAACATCTTCTAATACTAAAGTTACAGCAGGGAACACCTGCAGTAAAGCACAACAGAGTTTGGTGATCCCTTCATAATTCAGTCTAACTCTACATAAATGCTTCTCTCTTCTTAAGTGCTACATTTGTGTCCAGAAAGGATTCATTTTTACACTACAACAAACTACTGACAAAGCATAAGCCTAGAACCATCAGCATTGAGAACTGCCTTTCATTGCCAGTATAAATTTTTTTTCTTACTGAAAAAGCATAAAAAGAACAATTTCTCTGTATATTGAGAGGTCTTTCTCTGGAATTGCCTATGAAATTGTATAAAAACCTGATCTCATGAACAAATGCATTTAACACTGCAAGTTGGGTGCCATTAAATTACTGTTTTCCATAGCAAAGTTATTACAGCATCACCTCTTCTCACAGCCAAAACAGTGGCAGAGCTTTCTCTTGCAAGTTCTGCATTGCTTTAATGATCCTTGGCTTACTCAATACTTCATACAGAATAGGTAGAAACAGCAGGGAAAACAAATGTAAACTGTCAATAAAAAAAAATTTCTCTTGTTAGAAAGCAGCTGTGTCTCAAACAGAGGTTAAGAAACTAACTTTAGTCAGGGGCCATTACAGAACACAGAATAATCTCATTAAAAAAGAGCTAGATACATTACAAATTGCTATTTTTACTATGGCCTAGCAGCAGGCAGCTCATCAGAAACTAAGGATTTTCACTGCTTCTCTTCACCTTCAGAAAAGCAACTCAAAAGTACAAAAGGCAAAAAGTAACCCAAAAGCACAAACACAAAAGTTTTATAGGCTGTATATTCCATTTCTGCAAAGTCAGGCTAGAAGCATGTATTAAGAAAGCATGATGCTAATTAAAAATCATTCCCTTATGATTAGCTTAGATATCAAAGAAAAGCAGATTTAACTGATCTTGTATATAGCCACTATTTTCCCTTTTCAAAATAAGCTTACATACAAAAGCTTACCAGGCCTAGCTATTAGACTGACTGACTTGAACAAATTGCACTTAGAATACAAAAACTGTATTTATGAGTTATTAAAACACTTAAGGACATATATTTCCTTAAACAGATCAAGAGAAAAAGGGAAACTCTTTACAGAGTTGTATTTACAGACCTATTTACAGAGCTGTATTTTATATACTAGCAAACAGAAGAAAGTAAGAACAGTAAGTGAAATTGGAAGTTCCCAAGTGGCTGCAACAACAGGTTACAAACAAAAAGCACTGCTTATTGCCATTTGTTGCAGTTTCAACTTCAGATAAAGTCTCCCATTAATATATATTTACTCTCTGAACCTACACCAGACACTGGAACTTCATGAAAAGAAACACAGAGGACTGCACCCATGTAAACACATAAAGACTTAGCATTTAATACCATCACATTAATATCACAATTCTTCCCTAACGTCAATAGGTTTTTATATCTTCCATCCTGTGCTTTTTAAAAACAAGCTTTGCAGCTTTTCAAAAGCAATTTTGAACATTAACATTCCAAATCTCAAAATTTAAAAAGTACATACAAAAGTTCTACCTTTACTGTGATACCATGATCACATATGTTCAAATTTCTTTTCTATTAGAGATCCTCACAGCACAGTAACAAAAAAAAAAGAGGAAAAAATAACAGCTATACAACTGATCCAGCAAAACTCACTTCAGAAACATTGACAGGTATACTAAGTAAATGTAAAGCTACTTTCTAACTCAAACTTCTAAACTTTTAAAGCAAACTTAAAATTAACGCCCCTCAACTGCAGGTACTAGTGAGACTTGAAAGAAAGCTTTTATAAAAAAAAAAAATTCAGAAAAAACACAGAAATCTACTTTTCCCACCCTTTTAAACTTTTTGAATTCAGAAAAAAAATCTCAGAGGTGAACGGTCCTGGAAGCAACTGCATTTATCCTAAAAAACAACTGACCAAACCTCACCTCCTTTAGAGCCATCCAAACAACCAACATCCAAGGAAGAAGGGAGCAAATCATCTCTTTTACAGTTGGATGTTGAGGGAGGGTGCACATTCAAAGCATGTTTTATGGAAGACTGGCAAGGAGGAGTATAAATACGCTCAAGAGACTCGCATGTGGGGTGCTGGAAAACACATCTATCACACTAATTGTTGCTTAGTTTTGTGTGCTCAACAAGTAGAACATCTGCACTTAGATAACAGAGGCCTGGGATGGACTCAGGGGCACCGTATCAAACACGCCTGAGATTCCTGCCCTGCTGCTGAAGGGCTCAAAGCACAACAGAAAACTCTGCCTGACAGAACCCCTGAAACACAGGCCCAAACAGCAAGTGGGAGCTCTCTCACTCCCCTGCTAACAAGAACTCTCATGCTATTAAGGACTCTTGCTCCGTGGTGCCTATGTTCCCTCCTTGCCTGCCTCTGCTCAGGTGCTGCTTCGGATGTTCCCCAATCCATGAGGTGTTGAGATTAAATTAGTTCTTTGCCCTTAATCCATGGTTTTGTGGTGCTGCCTGCATGGGCTCACACAGAGAGCCTCTCACGTGTGATCACAGACTTCTCTCTCTCTTCTCTCTCACAGATCATGCAGTTACAGCAAAGAAATGGGTTTTCATAATAATGATTAAGTACTTGAACATTAACAGCAGTTAATACTAACTAAATAAATGGAATCTAGTCCAGCTTCTTCCTCAACCCTTCGCTATGCTTCATTACTCTCAGACTTCCCTCTTTCCACCAACCCTGCAATTTCCCCTTTCCAGTGCACGTTGCCCAGGCAGCTTCCACTTTCTTGTGCCTGCCCTAACACCCTGCTTATTTCTGACTGCTCATCAATGATCACGCTAATTTAATCAGTGGTTACCCTCCTGCCCTTCTCTACTGCCAGGGTTGCTAAGACAGGAAAGAAAAGCTAGTGCCCCGTTACCTCTCTTTTTGCTACGAGGATTCTGAACTCCTTAAGGAACCCTGGAAACAAAACAAGCCAACACTTCATGACAGCAGCTCCCGCCATATTTGGATAAAACGAGGAAGTCATGATTTAAAAATATTCCATTCAATCTCTAATAGCAGTAGGATTTTGAATCTTAGAACTGTATTACAGTCGGTCAATAATAGTGGTCATTGACAGCATTCTTAATTGCCAATTAAAAGAAAAAAACATGCAAAAGAAACTTACAAAAGTTCAGTTATATTTTGGAATTTAAGTATCAAAAGTTATAAACAGATTTCATGAGAATAGCCTACATAGCACAAAATCCAGAAAAAAATTTCATGCTGTGCACATTAATGCTCTCTATTTGTTATTTTAAACAATTCAGTAAGATCATGGCATGAAGCATACATTTTCAAAGTCTCTTCAACATAAATGTAGCAAAACACTTGGTATCTTCACAGTAAGAAACAACTGAGTATGTGTGGCTTAAGTGAACTTTTTTTGCACAAAGTTCTACTATGTATCTTAATCAGTCATTCTGCTCCATATATTAAAGTAGAAACATCCTTTTCCCTTTATTACCAAGGGTTGCAACTTGTAATTTTTACTCCTAAATAATATATATATATATATCTCCCTTACAGTATTTCCAAAGCTACCCTATTTACCTGACCTTTTTGTTTTCCTTCCTGCACCAGTATCACCTCATTTATACATGTAAACAGACGTACAAGAATCATCTATGCTCTCAGTCTGTCCATCCTCAAGAATGAGGACCCTCAAATCTTTGTACTTCCCTTTTCTCTTTAATGGAAACACTTTTCCATATCTACAAGACCCTTCGTAGTTCTATTCCCCATAAACAATGCTAGCTTTAAGTCCCTATTTGTTACTGTTAAGGAACTTCACACTCCAGTTGGTCTCATAAGACCCCTTAATCTCTTCAAACTCCCCACTTGCCTCTAGCAGCTGACCTAGAAATAAGAGATGCACCGAGGGGGGTTGCTGTTCATTATGTTTTAAACACTTGCATACAGAGACGATGTCCCCGTGCACAAAGATCTGAAAGCAAGAACAAAGTTACTACAGTTCTTTGATAGGCTGGATTTACAAGTACTCTTTGGAAACTCAGGACGTGACAAAAACTTGCAAGTACTCTGCCATGTTTAGTCCAAGGTAAACTTCTCCCTCCAGGGAAGTCCTCATCTCTGTACAGAGTCTCTTTCCACAGAAACCATGCAGTAAGCAACTTTGAAAAATGCTTTGTTTGCACTCTGTCAGTATGGAGGGCTTACCCATAACACGTGTTTTAAAACCTTAATTGAAAGCAATTGAATTTCTTACCATGGATTACAGTTCTACAAACACAAAGGATGCTGCCACGAGTATTAGAAAAATAAGCTGTAACAACAAATACCTTTATACAGGTACCAAAAAGTACAGGGGGAAGTTCTATCCATTTTTGAGTTATTATTTTTTAATTACAGCTTTTATATTTTATAGATGTACACTTAAACCTTTAAAGGATATTCAGCTAGTTGCCTTCACCACAAAAAGTGATCCAACCATAACTAAATGAGTCTCAAGTATCAGCATCTTACACCTGTTCCTGTTTGAACAGCAAAAATCACTAAGATACACAGGACTGACTTTTAAACATTGGCTTGAAAGGGAAAGATTAGGTTAATTCAGTTTTACATTCAGTAATAATGCTCCAGATCTTTGTCCTGTTTTCGGAGGGATGAGGAAAAAAAAAGAGAGACTGTTTCTTTGGGACTTTAATGCAGTTTGTGGAAATAAACACTGGAGATGGAGTTTTGTTTTGTTAATTTCAGATAGATCATAGGAAGGCACTAAGACCTTTGTAGTAGTTCCAAATCAAGCACCACTGATTTTAAAACAATGAAATGCACAGCTATTATGAAAAAAAAGAAAAAGAATACCAAAGCTTCCCCCCCCCCCCCAGAAGAGTTTAAAAAAGAAAACAAGCCAGAAAACTAGAGTAGCATCAATGCCAATTAACATTCTTTAGTTATATTAGGACTTCAGTGAAAAATTTTAGCTATTTTCTTAACTTTTTTTGTTCTTTTTTCAATTGTATGTCTGTAATTGCAAAACTAAGGGAAAACTATATCAATACCAGTACCTCAGTGTAATTCAACAGACAGAGAACATGGTAAATTATTAGATTATGTCATTTGCATATCAGCAATATACAAATGTCTGCAATACCACAGCATTTCACCTGTACTCTAACACCTACCTTCATTTCAAAGATTCAGTAAATCAAAGACAAAGTTGCTAACCTCCTGCTCACATCAGCTCAGCTGTGGCTTACTACATGCAATACACAGGATTTAACAAAACTTTGGTGGTTTTGAGTACATTTTAAAAAGCTGAAACCAGGGTCAAACTAACCTTACTAACAGTACACACCAAAAAAAAAATCACTTCTAAGGTCTATTAAATAGTACAAATGTTCATCTTTTATAATTAATGATCTCCCTCAGACTACTTTCTTCTCCCAGTCTATAAACATATGATGCACATAGGACCACTTTCAGATTAGAATAAAGGAAATTTTCCACTGTTAACAGCCTGGGAAAGGAGAAGGTACAGTGGGATGGTGTTCCTTCCACTTAAATGAATTATTTGTTGTTTTATTTCTCCATTGTTACCGTATACATCCACGCTTCAGGTCATTCCCCAACTAATAAATCCATCTGGACTCATTGAGATCTTCAGAATGTCTTTCCTATCTTAAAAACAATTCCAATACAAGAATAAGCAAATAGACTCCCCATATAGAGTCTAATACTCCTACTGCCTATTTCATATAGGCATAACTCCACTAAATGTAGCTCCACTGAAGCCAAAAGAATTACTAATTGTAGCAAAACTAAGCAGAATGGCAAGAATACATAGAATGAGAATATTTGAACAGGTGAACAAGAAATAAGAGAGGACATCTCTGTGTCCTGAAAAGTAGCACAGAATAGCAGCCTACAGGCCTTACACTCACATTTCATTCCAAGATAACTATAAAGTATGATCAGATATAATAAAAATCAGTGTACTAACAAAATACGCCTTTTTTTATAATGCTTCTCCACAATAATACTACATTATCAGTGGTCTACAGAGCCTCTGTATTAATGCAAATAAGAAAAAACCAAATAGGAATTGTAAGAACACTTGGGTACCATAAATACATTTGTAGCGTGGAACTAGTATTTCCTAAAAGGTACTTACAGGCATTTTATTTATTTTAACTATTAGAATAAATAACAACAGCGCAGCAATAAATATGCCTGTATATCACAAGTTGTTAACTTTATATAGAACAAAAAAGCACTGATTAAAATCTCCAAGTTCTCTACTTGAATACTTCACTTTATAACTTGATACAGAGATGAAATACAGTACTTACAAAAAAGAAAAACATGCTTCCAAATTCAGTAGCAGGAATTTTCTAAAATGCAACTGCTACCATTTTTTATTAAAAGGAAAATCCTACTCTGTCCTTTTTCTAGGAAGCAGGGATAGAAAATAACATCAGTTAAAAAATATTGGGGATGTTACTACCATCTATAATATCCTGTAAAAACACAGGAGGCTGACTTGACTGTGAACATTCTTCTCTGAGCTCCTGCCAAGAAAGGCTCTAGTAAGTGCTACCTTTGGTTATCATTTTCTGATTGTTAAGAGTTCTACACAGCAGCTGAATGTGAAGAAGCTTTTTTTTATTTCTTATGGGGTTAACCCAGCCTACGAGGCACCTTAACTACACAGTACAGCACCACAATACAAAGTTATTTTAAAAAAAAAAGTCTTTAAACAAGCTAATATTTATTGTTAGTGAAAAACTCAGAGTACTGTTTGTTATCGAATGTTGCAGTACGTCTAAAGTAAGTCAGTTTAAAATAATAAAAGTTTATTTCATCTTTGTGGTTATAAGAAAAACTACCATACCTGTAAGAATAAGAAAGTTAAAAGGCATTACAATGCCTAAATGATTGCTTCCAATGAAACTTGCACTTTGGTTTCACTGAAGTCTTCCAAACATGGTACAAGGCACATTTAGTGTAACAATCTCATCACCTGAGTGATAATGGCTAAATTTTAATGAAAAATTAGTTATTACTTCAATAAAGGTTAATGAAAGATAACTCACCACCATCCCTCTCTCTAACTCTGTGAGTATGCACACTTTTTGCTTTACTGTGCCCTGTGTTGTCACCATATTTGTTTTCAGGGCTATCAGAGCGTCGCAGCATTTTGTTTGGTGGTGAAGGATCTGTGGCATCTCGCATCTTGTCATGACGGTGATCACCACCACCGGGGTGACTCTTGGATGAGTACTTAAGAGCCTGTAAGAGATCACAAGAGAACGGGCACTTACATTAGATGTGAACTTACAGAACTGACGTTAAAATGTTATTTCTAAATTTTAGATCTCTTTCTGAAACACTTTTTGAAGTTAATTAATTTTCATTTCCCGTTTAAACAATCAGCATAAGTCTTTCTGATTTTAATTACCTACAATAAAGCAACAAGTTCTGTAATTAGAACTCAAACCATTTTCTCCCACTATTACGTCCAACATAACACTTGCTCTTAAAAAAACCCTAATTTCTCTATCTTTTCACTGATGGACTACACACTTTCAACAGTAAATGGGCCACAGTACTTCTGTACTTCTGGGAGAAGCACCAGCCTCCATTTGGTATTAAGAAAATAAACAGAAAGTTAAAATTAATCAGTGTGAACTCTGAATATGCCCTCCATACTGAAGTCAAGGCCACTCATTTTCACCACTACCCTGAACCTCTGTAAGGCTTTTTCAGTACTAGCAACCCTGTAGTAAATGTAATTAAAAAACTCCCTAGAATTCTGGGAGCCAAAAACACGTAACATGACGATACATTTTGAAACATTTACCAAAAATTACATGTTTTGCCTCATTCTGACTCGCTTGATTTTACAGTGTAAGCTTCTGAGTGGCAAATGTTTACATTTACATGAACTGTCACTGACAGCTGCCTTGGACTGTCAGATTACACTTCACAGTGATACAAATACACAGAAATGTAATAAAACAGTTCAATTCTGTGCTCTAAGGAGAGCAGTACCATAATACAAGGCATTCCCCGGATTCTCACCCTGAGAATTGGGTGGTTGTTGTTTGTTTTTTTTTCAGAAGACACAGCAGAGGAATGGAGCATCTACGTTAGAAAAATTGAGGTTATTGTCAGAAGTTTAAGGATCTGATGGTTTCTGAACATCCCCAGCAGCTGGCAACTGCAGAAATTAAGCCTTACTGGCAACCCCAGTTATTCAGGATCTAAAACCATGCCCCACTCAGGTTACAGTCCACAGCAGCAGTTTTAGGAAGAAGAAAGGACTTGGGGAGGGGGGTGGGGGAAGAACAAGATGCCTTTTGTTTTTAAAAGGAAAACACTCACCTCCCCCTGGATCTCCACTCCACTGCAAGTGACCCCGGCTCGCTCTCCCGCCCCTCGTACCCTCCCCGACTCCTAGGCCCAAGCCCTACACAGGTCGCACTAGGCCTCTCCTCCTCGCCCCGGCCCCGCAGGCCTCGGAAGAGCGCCGGAGCCCCGTTCCCTCCGCCCGCGGCCGTTGCCGCCCCCCTCCCTCCGCTCCCCCCGGGCCCGAAACGGCGCCGAGAGACGGGACCGGGCCGTCTGTTGCACCGCGGCCTGCGGCGGCGGCCGAAGCCTCCGCTGGAGTAGCTCCCCCCCCACTTCTCCTCCCCTGCTCCTCCTCCCGGGCCTAGCGGCCGGCGCTTGAGGTACCTGGTAGGGCTGCGAGTCCCCCCTGCGGTCGTGACAGCTAAAGAGAAAGCGAGAGAAAGAGAGAGACGTTAGCGAACAACCGTTACCGGCCGCCGGGGAAGGGGGCCCAAACATGGCGGAGGGGAGGGGGAGACCCCGCGGGGCCAGGGGCCAGAGGAGGAGGAGGAAGAGGAAGGGATTTACCCATCACTGAGTCTCTGCTGTTTCCTCGCATACATTACCATCAATGCCCGGCCTGTGTGTGTGAGTGTGAGGGGACCAGGAGGGGACGGCCGCGGCCGGGCCACAGGCGCCGAGGGGGGAGGAGGGGGAGGCAGCGCTCCGCCTCGCCGCCGACCGGGGGCAGGGAGGGGGGAAGGGAGGGAGGGGGCGGCTCGGGCGGCTCGGCTGGGAGCGGCGCTCACGGGCCCATCTCCTCCGCGCACAGCGAGAGGGGAGACGCCACCAACTCGGCCCCGCGCACGCTGAGACACTCCGGGAGCGCCGACTCCTCCGCCGCCGCGGCCGCCTCCTCCCCCCGCTGCGCCCGCCGCCACCGCCGCCGCCGCCGCTCCTCCAACTACATCCGGGAAACTCGGGCGACGCCGCGCTCGGTTAACGTCGGCTCTTTTCGGCTCTTTCCGACACGCTCCGTCCCCTCTGTCCCCTTTGCTCTCGGGCGACTCTGCCTTCGGGAAACATCGGCTGCCTCCGCCGAGCCCAACGCCCTTCAATCGCTCACTTCGGCAAACATCGGCTTCTTCCGTAACTCTCCTCCCTCCTTCCTTCCTCCTCCTCCCATCGGCTGGCCCGCCTCGCCCTCCGCTCCCGAGCGCTACCTGTCTTCGGAAAACATCGGTTATTTCCGTAGAGATGTTGTCACGCTCCGCGCCACGTTCGGAAACGCTCGGGTATTTCCGTCACCCCTCAGCCGGGCGGCTCCCAGGCGCTGCCGGACGGAGCAGCCGTTGGCTGGGCGCGGCCGGCTGATTGGCCGAGGGAAGCGCTTGCCGGGCCGAGCCGTGAGGGAGCCGGGCCGGGCCGAACCGAGCCGAGCCAAGCTGTGAGGGAGCCGACAGGGCGGGAACGCCAGGCAGGTGGGGGCAATAGGGGGAATTGCGAGAGAAGCGGCGGGGCGGGGGTGAGCGGCGCCTGGCCGCCAGATAGGAAAGGGAAGGTCTCCTCTTACCTACCCCCTCCTCCCCTTCCGCCCAGGGACTTGATGTATAGGCAGGAGCCATTTTGTGTGCGGCTTGTCTTCTGCGAGGAAGCGCTCGGCGGTGAAGAGGCTGTTAAAATGTCCCTGGGGAGGCGGTGGCCGCGCAGGTCGGGCCCGGCCCCTGCGGCGGCGGTGGTTTGTTCGGCGGCCCCCCCGGAGGAAATTCCGCTAGGCCGCCCCGGCCGCTGAGGGAGTGAGGCGCTGGCGGCAGAAGGGCCCGGGCGGCGGGAAGCCCGGGTTGGGGTGTGGGGGTGTGAGGGGCGCTAACGG
>BJBW01016328.1:7738-25843 GCA_004320125.1 Scolopax mira
GCCAACCCCCATCTCTCTACACCCTCCTTTCAGGTAGTTATAGAGAGCAATGAGGTCTCCCCTCAGCCTCCTCTTCTCCAAATTAAACATGCACAGTTCCCTCAGCCTCTCCTCATAGGACTCATTCTCCAGTCCTTGTGTCTGTAATGCCTCTACGATGCAGTGCTAAGTAAGACACAGTGCAGACAGCTGTAAAAATTCATGACCCGCTAAAAGAGAAGGCACACCTCAGAGCATGTCTCCTGACTTCTAAGTGGCTTGGAATAGAGACCATCAGAGAGACAGCAGCCCCAGAAGTTGGAAAGCTCACGCCAGAGTTATCTAAAACAATGCTGCAGGAGGCACGGTGCTGTGGGCGGGCACCGCAGTGTGCTAATGCAGTCTTTGAGGTTACAAAAGAAAAATGCACCCAACTGCTACTTGCTTACTGAGAAGAGCTCAGTGGAGCTTATGGCTCGTCTGTGACTGCAGCCCAATAGGCAAACATCAGTCCACGAGTGCCTTTCAAAAACCAGGGAGATGGGTCAAGGATGCTAAAGAAACAGCAGCATACAAATCAGGCCTTAGGCGTGTGGCTTTTTTTTCACATATTCAACTATGCATTTCATTACAGAACTGCAGGTCAGGCTGTGAATTTGCAGGACCCTTCAAACTCATACAGGGAGCAGGGATTCCCCATTTTTTTTTCATATAAAAGCTCCTACTCAAGAGATTTGTGCAACCTTGTTCACACACAGAAGAGAGCTTAAATTTTTCTCAGTGACAGCCAAGTTAAGGGGAATTATTTCAACAGCTCAGATAACCTCCTGGCAGCAACATCATGTGACAAGCCCAAAATCAACTTCAAAGCTTCCAACCCAACTGCCTCTCTTTTGTCCTGCCAAGATTGAGGAACGAGCTTTAGAAGAGCTTGTGCTCGTCCTAATCTGCCTTCTGAGATCACATCCAAATGCAAGAGGAAGACTGAAACTCAAGAAGCAATGAATATTTTCTACATTATGTACCTCTTCTACATTTCTTAAAAGCACTGAATGCATTTTTAATTTTATGTGACACAAAGATGGGTTTTTTTTTGTCAATGCTCTTAGTCTTAATTTCTGTTTCCCCATTCTTTTCTATTTTCTGCCTTATGAAGCTGACAGGCAGTTCACTGTGGATCACAGGTGTTTGCTGGTCATAAAATTACATTAAAAACAATGGAAAATAACCTAATAAGGAGTGAAATTTGTTTCCTTTTTTTCTGGGTTTGTCCTGCTGGGTTAAGGGGAAAAGTATTAGGTTTGCCTTTCTGAGAAAAAAACAAAACCAAAACCAAAACAATAAACCAAAAGAAAATATGACTGTGATATGACCTCAGACAAGGAAAAAATATTTTGCTTACTCTCAAATTTTCATTATGAGAGTTGTGATGTACCCAGATTAAAATGAGGCTTTGGTTTGCCTGTCAGTCTGAGGAGAAAAACTTAGATGTGCCATGCTGAGTATCAGCAGAACAGTATGTCATCTTATTGCCAATGGAAAGGACTGAGCTTGTCCTTCTGCCCCTCAGGACCATAGCAGAATCCATGGATGTTTCTCTCCTGAAGAATTCAGATGTTCTCAGACTTTTTCCCTGGTGCCTTTGGGAAAAATTACTCAACTTTTCTACCCTGTTTTCCCTGATGATAAGAAAGAGCTAGTGGGGGCAATGCATGCCCAGTGGAAGAAGGCATGTTTTATTAGACAGGGGAATGGCATGGGAAGATGGATGAAAGTGAGGTTCTGCTTCTGTTTATCTGTAAGTTTCCATGTGACCTTGGGCATCAGCTTGCTATCCGTACTATTGGTCCTGAACTTCCCTACCTGTAACACAGTATCAACAACTTTTCAGAAAAACATAAATGTGAAAAAACCCCTTTTTTGCTAGATGAAAGCACTACAGAATTATTGTTTGGCGTACTGTACACCTTATGATGTTAAGAAGCATAACTAACATGGCCTTTACCATATACTTGATCTCATTTTCATAGTAACCTGATGAGGGAGCCCTAAGCTTACATTTTCAAACATCAGCCTACCATTTTTTTAAGGAAAATATTCTATCACATGGGGTTTTTTTCAACTCCACATTAGAATGAAAATTGAGTTTATGGCTTTCACTAAAACAGCGTTTTAGCATCTCCTGCTTGGCACGTCCAGTAGATCTCAACCCTGCTAACATGACTACTCAGGACTTTCAGCACAATTAGTTCAAAGCTATCAATGCATCATATCAGGAAGGGCAAGTGTCATTTGCAAACTCAAGGGTAGACGTGAGTCAGATTGGCTTAACCTCTTCTAACTTTGGCAATACAAAATTTTCTTTCTACTTGCTGCCTGGCTTGGACACTATTCAATAAAATTTACCTATATTTTATTTACTGCTCCACCACTGGCAGCTACTGTAGAAAGGTGCCATCACTAAACCCTCTTCCATGAATGCCCCAAACAATGGTCTCAAAACTGCTTTGAGTGCTTCTCCTTGTTTCATGTGCTTCTCCTTGTTTCATGTGCTTCTCCTTGTTTCATGAGTTTACAAGAGCTGTGATGTGGTGCCTGACCAGACAGCAGAGTACTTCACTTTATTTAGAAAATGAAAGATAGGACAGGTTTTTGGCCAATGACACAAATCAAATGTAATGAAGGGAAAACTAAAATTTTATACTGGATAACTTGTTTTCCTTCTTTTTTTTTTTTTTCCTAAGTGACATTTCACTGCTGAATATGGAGACATCAGATATAATATTTATTTCAAACACTTAAAGGAAATCTCAGTATTGACAATGAAGAGCTAGATCCATTTTCCTGCCAACCTGTTTTAAGTATAGTTTTCTATTTAGGTCAAGACTTTTTACAATTGAAAACTGTAAGGAGTTTACGACTTGTATTTTCATCTTGGCAGGGTGAGTCTGAAAGCAAGAAATGTTTCCCAATGTCTGTCTCATGCTATTACAGTGGCATGCCCTGAATCTTTTATTCTTAAAAACACACTGGTTGACTCCAGTGTGAGTTGGATAAATGCTTATCCTCTGCCAAAGGTGAATACATGGTTATTCTGTGCAGGTGCCATTTTAGTGAGTTGGATTCAAGCCATCCTACCAATCCATCCATGGGCAAAATAATAACAAATTACTTACTGAGACAGAGCTTGTGACTGACTCCCAGTTGGTTTCTGAGGCTGCATGCTGGAAATCATCCTAAGGGAAAAACACACAGGAAAAATCACCATTAATGCAATGTCCTAAATTAACTGCAGAACCTAAAAAATGTCTCAGTTTTCAATATGTGTCACCTCTTTCAATGCTCTTTAATTCAAGAGGCCCTTGCCACGTGGCATTCCTAAATAGTGCTACTTACATTCAAGTTTGTCCCTTTTCATTGTTTATAAACCAGCTCCTTGTGAGCTTGCTGGGGCAAGAACAGGCATTATTATTTGTGATATGATATATGCTCCTTTGCATAGCAGGACTTAATCTGGTCAAAGCCATTAGATTTATCTTCCAACATAAATATCTGAGCATCTACAATCAGAGTATTAATGCTGTTCCCCAAACTGATCTGTTCTGGAAAGAATGTGGACATGCTAATGTCTATGTACTACGTAGCTAAGATGAAAAGCAGGGCAATTTAATCCATTTGAAATGTAGTCCTAACATGACTGTACTGCTTTTGGTACTTGTGCTGAACAGGACTTCCTCATCCATGCAGAGCACTGAATGGCATTATGTCCTTTACATCAAAAACCACAGCCACAACACACTCACATTAGAAGTGCCATCGCACAAAACCTCTGGGCATTTATGACTAATTTGAGCACAGGGATAGCATTATGATCATCTACCTTTGGACATCTACAAAGCAAACATCTAAGTTAGTCACTTTTGTTTCCATTTACAGTCAACTAAAGCCAGCATTTGTAGGGGGGCAAATAATCTGATTTATTTTAGAAGCTGAATTTGGGATGGCATTGCATCCTAAAAATGCCTTTTTTTTTTGTCTATAAAGGAAACCTGGGAGGATTTAGAGATGTTAAGATTGCAGATATTGACATGTGGTCACTGAATCCCAATCCCATTGTCTGACCAGTGATGGGCAATCATTACTTAAATAATGAAGAAGCCATTTCTTTAATCTTTTGGCAGTTTTACCTATTTCCAACTGGAATAATTAAATCATAAAAAATGCGGCAAAAAGCAGCATTATAGAATGATCATGAAACACACATGTGCAATGTGTGACTAATGATTAGCATGAATAGGCAGGTAAGGAAAGGGACTGAAGTAACAGCATACCAAAATTTTAATTTCCAATAACAGGTCTTAGAATTAAAGGATCTAAAGAAGATGGATCAATGACTAGGCTCACCATCTCACACTGACTTAGTATCTGCTACACATTTTTTAAGTTGGCAACTGAAAGGGAAAGTGGAAGGGTAGCTGCTCAGCTGATGCCCTCTGGACTTGATACTGCATTGAACCATACATATATGCATATATTTGATTATTTCTTAGAAATGGAAAAGATAAAATTGATCACATAATCTCCTAATTCATCAAAATTCTCCTTTCATCAAGAAGGAACAGAGACACTTTCAGATCCAGACTCAATATACATGGTATTTAACAGTTTTCATTTGTTATATAAAAATATTCAAAAGCCTCAAAAGTCACAAGATTGTTTATTCAATATTGCTACCACTTCTTCTTCCTTAAAACATTCCTTTCTTTCAAATTTGAGGCAGAAAACTAGTAATTTTTTTTCAGTATTTAAGATTAGTAGAAATTAAGAAACCTCATCACACTGTAGTGTCACTAAGTGACGACTGAAACTGCAGAGCTATTAAAACGTTAATTATTAAAGTGATTCTTCTCTTCTAGGAATGCATAAGTAAAACATTATTGGTGAAATTTTTAATGCAGGCTCGTTTTTTTTATGAACAGTAAAGAGATCTGCAAATGCTATGATCAAGTCATAAATAATTCAGGAGTAGTGGGCTACCTTGGCCACATTCTCTATACATTGGGTTGCCCAGCTCTTGACAAGCCCTGATTTAATGTATGAAAATGGTTTTGAAAAGCTCATGGATCCTCTGGTAATCGTCAGTTGCAAAAACTTGGAAATCATTTCCTCTCTGTCATTAGCTTCCATTTAGCACTTCCAGAAAAAAAGTGGCATTGAGTTCTAAGGCATTATTTTAAAACAGGAACAATCTGCCTCATTGAATGTCTGAGAAGACCACAGACAAGGAATAATTTTGTGTTTAAAGTGATGGTTCCCTTGTGTTATCTAATTGTAGATATCAAAACTGTTTCTTTCGTCTATGATTCTTTGAGATAGTTGATGCCAGGGAATCCCTCCAAAACCCTGAGATAGCCATGTGTACCACCTGCTTCTTGGACCTCAAACCTGATGACTGCACATTTTGACTCTGTGATTATATTTCATCTGCATAAACTATTCTCAACTATATGGCTTTGCTCCACCATCACTCAAGGCAGCTGCAGTCATTCTTGGCTTCTCAGAGCTTTCAACCTCTACAGTTTGAAGATTATTATTATCTATGGCTTCTGCTTGCAGCTATTTCAAGTAATAATATCAAAGTAGTTCTCATCATTATAAAACCCTCTCCTCCTTTCTCATCATTGTCCCTAGCAGAAACTGAAGGACAAATCCACTTTCAGTGTTATCTGATACTACCTTGTTTACAGGAATTTGTGTACGATCACTTGGCTATTGCTTTCTTCATTACTTAATATGACATTAAAACTTCTACATAAGACATCAATGACAACAAAAATACATCTTTTTAAAACTGAATACTGGAAAAACAGCATGGTAATAATTTGACTACATCAGCCTGACAACAGTGCTTTTATTTTCATATGTGTGTCATGTTAACATAACAGCAGTACATGAGATTTCAGCAAAGCATTGCATTAACTGCTCTAAAAGCAGCAAAAATACAGGCAAAGCAAGGCTACCAATCACCTTCTGATAGTAGCTACTTTTATTGAAGAAAAATGACTTCCATACCTCAGCTTCCAAAATTACACTTCAGCAAGACAAATCCTGAGTCAGTTCTTAGAGTTAAATATGTATGGACATTGATATATTGTCTCTGGCTCTGTTTCAGACAAAGATAAGGTACTCTCTCTCTCACAGACTGACTTTGTCTATAGCCTGTCTCCCACCACTGACTCCAATGTGACAGGGAGGCATGGGGAATACTCTCTTTTTCACCAAAGGCTTTTTCACAAGCAGAGATTATGAAGCAAAAACACTATGGAGGATATAAAAGAATGTAGAGCTAAATAGCACTGGCTTCTTAGGGAAATTATTTCCATCCCGGGGGTCCATGACCTGCAGCAGCACAAGCTCTGCCAGCCTCAGGTCATGGGATTTGACAGGGTCAGTAGAAACAGGGAGGCATCAGGAAGACACCAGCAATGTTTGGGAAGCTCACTGGTTTGACAAACATCTACAGGTCGTGATGCCTGGGACAGGCAATAACTGCCATAGGTCAGGCACAACACATTGGCAGCTCTCTCCAGTGAAAAGAAGGAGCCCCATAATCTCCTCTTTGAACTCTTTCTACTAATCTGCTGGCCCCTGGGATGACTGGATAGGTTTGATAGAAGATTGTTTATCTGCCAAAACTGCTATAAACTACAATTAAAAAAGCTGCTGCTCTCTGCTTGAGAGAGCAGAAAAGGTTGACAACAGATGTGTCGTTAAGAAGAGCCCAGACAGCATCCTAGACTGACATTTCCACATGGGAGAGGAAGAGAAGTGAGGGGGGAAAGGTAAAAACATAGGCATGTTCCTGTGGCAAATAAACATGAGAAAAAGGAAGAAAGAAACATATTAAGCAAAAATTAACAGAGAAGCTGAAAGTGTTTGGATCTCTCTGTGGTCACCTCATTTGTGTTATTTAGATGCTGTAGCTATAAACCATACTACAGAGAAGCGGCTTCTAGAAGTTTGCAGAAGAACAGGGCTAAGTGATGTACTAAGGCACACAGCAGATTCTGTAAAACCAAATCAGAGGTGAAATGGGGCATGTTCAAAGAGGTCCAGTGTAGAAACAAAAGGAATTCAGAATCTCCCACTAGAACCAGGACAGCAGAAGGTCCGTAAGGACAACCTAGAATAAACTACAACTTGAGGAAAAAGAGATAAAATTATCCTGACATTTTAATTAATTAAAGGAAACTCAATAGCTATTTTTGAACAGTAGTTAACATGCATCTATTGCATGTTCGAAGCTATTTGTAGACAAGCAGATAAACTTGTAGTTATTAATAATTATTTATAAAAATTTGGAAATAATCCTTCTCTTTCTTCTCTGTAACAAGCAATAGAACCAACATTTTCCCTGAACATTGAATTTATAGATATTACATTTTATATACAAAACAACAAGTATTTCAAGCAAATAAAACACAAACTCAGAACACAATGTGTAACAGCAAACAGTATTAGGTAAGTAAGAGGCAAAAGAAAAGTCATTGTTCTGTTAAAAAAAAAAAAAAAGCTGTGATAAATAACTGATAAATAAAGTTTGTACACTTCCACTGATTAATCATAATTTCTGATGTAGCATTTTAGTACACTCCAATTTTTATTCTTAAAAATATATAAAAGCAGATACACGTACACTTTGAAATATCTTTTTCTTTTCCCATACTTTCAATCCATCACAATGTTAGGTTTCATTTTCATATCATCAGAATTATATTTATTACCACTTGTCCTAAGACTGCTGAAAGATACCTATTTTCCTACAGCAGGCTACTCACTAGGAAGTCAGAGGCTACATTTTTCTTACCTACAGTAATGGCCAAACTACTGCTTTGTTCAATTCTGGTGACCAGGCTTTAAAATAAGTGATGCTGAATTTGGAAAGTGTGAAACAATGATAATTTGTAATCTAGAAACCATGCCTTGCAATGAAACCCTAAACAGAGGCCAGTGTCTTTCAAGAAGGTTAGAGGAAACTTAACCTTGTCTCTCCAGATGATAACCCCTAGTTAGCTATAAGAGGCCATTACCAAAGTCAACAAGCTCTTCAATCTAACAGTGCAAGCATTTAACAAAACCAGGTGGCTGTAATCTGAAGGCAGTCATATTCAAACTGGAAATGCAAGCAAATTTTACCACTGATGGTAACTATTACTGGAACAGATAAGAAATGAATAACTTGAATCACATGAATTTTCCTTTCTATTTTTTGGTGTAGTCCCATAAAGGCAGGCAATCCATGACACCACTATTTTTAAGTCAGTAACAAAAGGTCAGACAGCCACCAAAGTGTCTGATCCCAAATGTGATAGTATGATTCTTGCCCTTTAAGAAAAGACATAAATTGAGCTTCTGAATCCCAGTTGCCACTACATATCAGTAGTTACAACCTTATCAGTTATGACTAAGTTAATACTGTGCAAAAAGATATAAAATCACTCTTGATTTGTTCTGACACATAAGTGAGTGGGAAGCACATGATACTTAAAATATCAGAAGTTTAAGGCTGTAAAAATGATTTAGGTTAAATGCACTTCGATACATTCATTAATGAAAAGTTGAAGTAAAACTGAAGCAGAAAAATATATTTAATTACAGTTATGTTTGGTCAATACTTCCCTTCATCCTTCACCTAGTTTTGGAATTAGGCATTGCTGGGTTCATATTATCAGAGTGCCCAAGACATTGACATTTAAATGATGTCTCTAAAAGGTCAGATAATACATGCTCAAATGAGACAATAGCTATTCCTTTGAAAAATCAGATTTCATCTAACACTGCACACTGCCTGTGAGAACCTTGTTTGATGCACATACTCACAAGGGAGTGCACAGAACTTTATTTGTTCATTGCTGTGCTGTGCAAATTGTGCATTACCTAAAAATTTTCTGTTTAGCAAAAAGGCCTGTCCTTATATCTCCATGATCAAGGGATTTATTTTTCTAATAGCTACTCTGGTGCATACCGCACTTAACCAACTGTAAACAAAATATAAATCAACTAACATTCATTGCAAATACTGTGTAATACCTCCTTTGCCATTTTTACCTAAATGACAAATTTTATTTTTGTGATTAAAGACTGGACACAAAACTTGAAAGGCTCTTTCAGGTTGTCACTTCCAAACCCTGATTGTTTCAGGCAACTCCACCATCACAAACAGCTCACTGTCCATTTTGAACCTAGTTAGGTTTTTGTTCTTTTGAATCCCTCAGACTGGCTGGCTGTTTCCAAGCTAAATTTATCTTTATTGCACTTATGTAAGTGCCAGCTTTGTCCTTTTCTTCCTCTCCCAAGTTTGCTTCCTGCAGTACTTCTGAAGATGTTCTATCTCCTCTCAGCATCCGTTTTATTACACTAAGCAAGCCAAGTTGTCTTGGCCCTCAGTAAGAAATGTCCTCTCTTCCCCCGACTGTCCTGTAGCTGTTCCCTGAACACAGTCCAAGAAAGATGTGGCTGCCCTGTACTATGGGGACCAAAGCTGCACAAAGTATTCCAGAAAAGATGCAGCTACCACCTCCTTGGTCCTATGCCTAGTACACCCAGAAACCTTCTTTTGTCCACTTTACTGAGCAGTGAGATGCTACTTAACAGCAAATGCTTCTGTTATTAATCTCTATGATGTGAGTGACCTCTTTGCTTTTTTTTGAGGTGTTGCATTCCACTGCAAATCAATTCTCCAGTGCTCAAGGTCACCTAATTCTCCTCTACAATATTTTGATTTTTTCATTTACGAGCAATGCACTTCAGCTCTGTGTGTGCTGAAAAATCATGGAAACGCTACTCTGACAGGTTGTGACAGGTTGTGCTCTGGTCCCTAATAAAGAATGCAAATAAAACCAATCACAGGACCAAACCTTTAGAAACTCCCATTAGAAGCTCTCCCTGCCTGGATATTCCCTTTTGCATTACAGCACACTGTCTCACCTCTTTGACTGCCTCGTGGCTCTTTTATTAATTGCCACCTCCTCCAGCATAAGTGACTGTTGCCTGCATGGCACTGGGTGAGATGCTCCTCTGAAGTCCAATTAGCTTTGCTATATAGTGTTTCCTTCCTCTCCAGACTACCCTCCAGTCTGGCCTGAGCTCCTTTGATGAAGAGATATAGGGTTGTTTTACTAGTTTCTTGCATTTTTAACAATCTTCTCTGCTGATAAGTGCCCCATGAGCTTTCTAGGTCAGACTAATGAGGGTCGCTCCTCTCCTGCCATTGATGTTACAGATTGTCACGGCATTTGCCATTTCCCTGTGAGCCCTGGTTCGCCTTGTCACTCTCCAGGGAGGGAGGCCAGGTGTGTTAAGCTAAGACGGCCACTACTCTCTGTTCCCTTTGTGTTACTGTTGTATAGAGAGGTAGACTTGCTTTCACCAGTGACTATTGCTTATGGTCTGCAGTGTCCGTCTCTTGGCAGTGACAGTGGAGAGTGGCTGAAGGCAGTCGGGCTCCTTGCTCGCCTTGGTTCAGTGTCTAGGCACACCTGGGTCACAGTACCAGCCCTTTTTGCAGAACTTGATGGTCCCCCTGTGATGTCCCATGCCAGCTCTGCCAGGGCAGTGGGGAGCGGACATCAAGAGGGGTCCTGGTCAGTGAGATGCTGCACATCAAAATGGTGTCAGGGAGCTGCCGGGTGGAAAGAGCTTAGCAGGAGCAACCCCAGGAGTCACAAACTTGCTCCCAGTTCAGAGTCCAGTGCCCTTGAGAGGACTTTGGTGAACTTCTGCCATGCTGACCGACAGGTTTTTGGAAGCAGCCTCCCTGGTAATAGGTGAATATGCCCTGAGCAAAACTGAAAAAGCTGACACCTCATTGCCCAGTAGTGTCCAGGTGGGCAAAAAAGTCTTTCAGAGTTAACAGAAGGCAGTGACAGCTGGTTATTTCAGGTTCTCCTTCTTGGCATGACTCATTCCAAATAGGAATGTACAGAGAGGGAACATACCCCTTCTAGGGGTAGAAGGAAAAATATTAATGAAGAAAACCTCCGAGGAGCTAAGTATTCATTTTCTAGCTTCTTTCTACTTGGGTTTCTACAACTTATTTTTTTTTTTAAATACAGATTTAAACATGCTCTATAATCAGTGGAAGATAATCATTAACAAATACAGACTAATTTCATTTAATATTCTAAGTTTTCCATTGTTCTACTAGAAGGATCTGCTAAGTGCTCGGACATGCACACTCACATTTTCAGAAGCAATTTGGGAGAAACCCAGGAAGAATAATAATAATAATAATAATAATGAAAAACTCTAATGGAGCTAAGCAAATTTAATTCCAAAGCTAAGGACATAATGTAAAAAGGTACTGGTAAGCTGTCCTAGCAGCAATCCCAACCTATTGATTTCTTGTGAAGGATACATTTGTTTTTGAGCTCTCTCCCAGAGGATGCTGTTCAATTCTGCAGTAAGCATGCAGCAGGAGCATGTGTTATGTTTCACAGATAATGCAAAGCAAAACAATTTGTTCACCCTCCTGCTTTGACTGGAAGGCATTGCGTTTTCTAGGATGACAAAAAAAAGGACTGCTATACAAACTTTCTAAGATGATGAACAATAATCATAAAAATAGCAAGAATACATAATCTCTGAAGAATACAAGACCTGTTTTCTCTGTGCTTTTTCAGGTTTTTGGTGGGATCAAACGCAGTTGATTTATTGCAAACAGCATGGGATACTGCTTATTAGGAATTTCTTTTAACGTAGGTTTCATCAAACAGCTAGAGTAAGGAAAAAAAAACTATTCAGACTAGACTTCCAGCCCCAAGTCTATTCCTAAAAAATGCCATTGTGGTTGAAACTAAATACAAGTACCTTAGGAACAGTCACACTTCTCATTCCCCTGATGCATTATTCTTACAAATTATACCTAACAGTATGGATTAAGAAAAAGAAAACAATTTACATTTGCCACATTTTTGTAAACAATCTTATTAAACCACATTATCAGTTTTGGGATCAACACAGACTGTGATCTCAAGACTAGGAAGGTATGTACTGGGTCAGAAATACAGTGTGACACATTTTATTTAAATTCTGACTAAATACAAGCATTACCACATAGATTAAAGATGGCTGTAGAATTATAATAGGCTAAATGTTTTCCATGTGATGAAAATCAAGAGGAACAGTTTATTTCAGTTTTATACTAATGAGCTGTAAAATGTCACAGAAGTTGAAGCTGGAAAAAGAAATAGTATTAAAGTTGGAGAGAAAAAAAAAAGAAGGTTGTAAACACCACTTAATACAAAGAAATTTGCTGGGACTACCAGAGATCAGAAGCAGAGACAGAAAAGAAAAATAAGCTTTCATTTAGAAGAATGTAAGTGGAGAAAAAGGTACAAGCCATAAACTCTACTTGATGGCACACATGGACTCAGAAAGGCTCTCATGCCAAGAGCCTGAGCTGAGCAAAGAAGCAAAACATGAAACTAATCTGCCATGTGACATGGTGGCATGGCATGCAGGGTGACTTGTACCTGCATACATAGAGATTTCCCTCAGGGTGCAGGGAAATGTTGTCCCCCATACCAAGGGGATTGCACACCACCACAAATCACCACCTCCCAGGGGACCACAGGAAGAGGGGAGGTGTCTCCTCACTGGTGGGAGTGTGTGAACATCAGCATGTCTTCCCCACCTTACCATGGGTTCAGGGAAGGGTTGTGCTCAGAGTGAGGAAGTGAGGTCTGTGGATGCAGACAGTAATAAAAACTGCAAAAATTGCAGAAGGTAGCTTCATACTCTATCTATGAAGATGCCAAGGTGGCACCAAACCCATGCCACCCTGGCCTCAAAGTGCTGGCATGAGCAGGCCAGGTTTTTAGTCTGTCCATCTCCATCAGCAACACATGTTAATGGGGAGAAAACATGGGGAGAGTGTTCTAGTCCCCTCCAGCAGAAAGACTTTGCTCTGTGGTTCAAACACTCTGAGTCATTCCTAAACACCAGACAGCATTTTTAATGTACCAAACCTACAGTCTGTTGAGTGTTTACTGCTGGTTTTAACATCTGTCCATCTTTGTTCAGGATGACCCAAAGTGGTTCCTGGAGAGCCTGTACAACCAGAAGACCAGCAGCCGTGTAAGCCTCCAGATTTCAGCTGCTGGCATTACAAGCACTTTCTCTGCTTTTAATCTATTTCTTAACGCACCTTGAAAATGTACCTGAACCAGTACTGAGCTAGCAATGCCAGCGCACAAAGCTGCTGCTAAAGTGGGAAAGCAGAGTGTTTACTTTCACATATTTGTGATGGAGATAAATTACATATAAAGGGAGCATTGTGTCCTATTTTCTGCTGCCTTATATTATCTTCCCTGACTGCTCTTTTTTTTTCCTTTATTCCCTTCAGAGCTTAATAATACCAATTTTTCTGTATAAACTCATGCATATGCAAAATAAAAGAGGTGGAAGGCCTGAATAAGAATGTGAGTGATCTATCCAGGCTCTTCGCTAACCATGAGCACAAGATAAGACCTTCTGTTCATCGTGCCTGCCTAGAGGACAGGCAGCTCAGAGCTAACATGGACATGCAGCACAATGCACATTTTGAAATAAGAATCTCATCTTCAGTCAGGTGAAAAAGTTTCACCTCATTTATAAAAACAGCAATTGCTTTCTGTTTGGTTTAGGCACCTATATCTACACAGAATTACCAATATCTGTTTACTTCTAGAGAACACAAAGTTTTCAGCAGCCTATTTCCATCACTGGCAGGCTCTTCAGCGTGCCACACAAACCACCTAGAGCAGTCAGACTGCCTGTCCTCGCAAGGTACAGATTCTTCCAAGCATTTTTTTGTTTCAAGTTTATTGGCCAGACCTTGGTGCGAGATAAATTTTTGCAGCTCAAAGGTGGTTGTTTTACTCTGCCTTATAGCAGTTGGAAAATTAGGCTCACTCTTTCTATGCCGTTTTCCCAAGATTAAGGGTTTGTTTGTTCTTTTCATTATTTTTTTTCTCGAAGATATGATACTCTTTTAAAATTTCCTATAAGCCTGCACCCCAAGGGCTTACAGACGCCATTCACTCTGTCACCCAGACTGCTCTCAAGCAGTGATGAGAAAATGAAAGAAAAGGCAGACCACCATGTAAGAACTTTTGGACTACATCTATATTAGTAAATAAAATGAGGTAGAGAGTGATCACACCTGGTATGACTCACGTCCTAGGACATAACTATTATCTTGCAAAACAGAGTGTCCACAACAAACTGCTGATTGGAAACAGCCTGAGGCCTGTGCTGGCACCCAAACTATCCCTGCTAAAAATGCAAGAGGGCAAACAACCTGTGCCTCTGCTTTGGCTCACAGCCAGACTGTTTAATAGTCTTTGCTGACCATTAGAAATAAGCAGACTTCTTTATTAGAGGCTTTGATCCTGCAAGAGCTTGCATTTATGCATCATAATATGTCTGATGGTTGAGCAACAATGGTACTTGGAATCAAGAATTTAGTCCGATTCCTACGGTCTGAGGGAAACTTTCATTACAGCGTATTTTTTTATCACACATCACCTAAAAAGTACATATCAGGATTGTATTCTGATTACTCACACTGATTAAAAGAAATATCAGAAGATCAGGTATTATTAAAAAAAACAGCTTTTGCAGCTTAACAAAAGAAAGGGACCTGGAAAGTAAGTTTTCTCTGCCACAAAACATCAATTTGTACAATTAAAATACTTCCCCAAACCAAAACTATTAAAATGAAAAAAAAAACCCTGTTGTCAAGGGTCATAAAAAAATTGGATGTTATTTGATTCTGATGAAAATGATCTAATAACAAGATACACAAATTCCACAGATCTAAAAATTATTTTTAGCTTCCAGTGCTGCAGATGAGTTGCAAAATCTGACCCTGTGTAGTTACAGGCTCAGACCTTCTCTAATTAAGCATTGACTGGTCATCAAACTGACAATTGAGGAAAACACAACTGCATATTTCTTGGTATTACAGAAGACAGGAAATGTGATAGATCTTTTTTTTGGCAAGGTATGTACATTCAAAATTAGTTCATCATGGAGAGAAATGCACGGGTTGAAAAACAGACAGGGGGTTTGGACTGTGGTAACAACCCAAGCACTGGGTCTGAGGAGGTGTTCAGTTCAGCAGCACAGAGCTCAGCACCAGACAGGGGCTTCTTTTATGTGACAGTGCCATTTAGCCAAAAATCTTCTAATAAGATTTATCCTATCAAGTGTAAAGTGACAGGAACCCTGCAACTAATAAAAGACGTGTGTGTGAATATGCATGTGTAAGGGAAAACCAGGAACACTCTGTGACATATCTGTCATCCATATTATTATGAAGACATGCATGGACTTTATCAAGTGCTCAGAGCAAAATAGAAGGTTGTAAATTTAATAAAGATGTATACATAGAAAATACAAATCAGATTTATACAGTGCCGTGAATGTCTTTGGAAATGTTGTGTATAGCATGAAGGTCACTGAAGCTAGAAGCAATGTGCTGAGCAAAGAAGACTGTCAGCTTGCAAGCACACCAGCTTCTCCAGCATGGAGGAAGGACATTCTCTGATGACCTGTGCTTGGAACTGCAGTTTCAGAATAAGACTAAAATTTGTTAAAAGGAAGTGTGGAGGTCTCAAGGGCTTCAGTTACAATGCAGCTCTCGGAGGAGGGGAGGGATGAGAACAGCTACCAGCCTTCTCCCACTCACTGTAACAGCTGAAACAAGTACAGAGCTCAGTGGTTTGGCATGGTCTGGAGCTGAATTTTGCTGTTTCACCTTTCCTGCTTTGGAATCTTTTTGGAATTTGGAAAGATTGCTTTCTCCATTTTATAATCATATAATTGCTTAAACTAGAGGGGACCTCAGGTAAGTCTGGCATGCACAGAAAAAGAAAGCATCCAAATGAAAGAGAGTAGCAGACAAACCCCTTTGTTCATCAGTCTCATTTTGGCCATGCAGCCCACCCAGCTGGCAAAGAGTCCCAGATGGCAAGCAGGAACAGCACAGTGTGCCTTTGTAGCATCTTACTCGTGGCATTTTACAAAGGCTTGTTGTGTCTGGCTTTGAGGTGGGAAGACCTGGGGCTGTGGGAAGGCGTCAGGGCAAGCAGTGATGGAGCCTGGCCCAGAGCCATGGCTGTGAGGCCAGCAGCCTCCCCGAGGGCACCATGCTGGGTCCAAACCTACAGGCGATGCAACAACAGGCATGGCCCTCTTCACTGAGGACGTGGAAAAATCACAAATATTATCACAACCCAGCAAGGGGAAAGTTCAACCTGGAAAAATGCAACCAAATGTGTTCCTAAATTATATGCTGAGCAGAAGGAGGAACCTAGGAAGATGGACTGAGATGACAGAGGAAAAGATATTAAAAGACCCATTCCAAGTGTTAGGGCAAACAAGCTGACCAGTGCCATACAGGCCTCCTAAGCAGGTGACCCTCCAACCATATGCAGCCCTCATGACACCAGATTCAGCCCTCTTCACTACCATAGAGACACTGTAAAAAACTGACAAAATCTGGGGGAATTTTGAAAAGAACATTAAAAAAACAACTCTGTGGGGATTGGAATGCCTGAATTTTTAGGAAAGATTAAAAGCTAAATACAGATATCATTGCTCAACTAAGCAATAAGCACAGAAGTGTGAAAGCAGTCTGCAAATATCTGAAGGAGATAGACACCCACAATAAAGAGCACAGACTTCTTTATCATAACATGGGATGGAATACAATTGCAGGCAATGGTATGGCATTAAAAAATATTAAAACTGATTATCAAAGAAAAAAATATCTTTCTGACAGTGATTTATTAGTCTACAGTTTAATCTCCCATGAGGTATGCTCCTATGATTGTTATATTTAAAAATTATACTAGATGAACAACCAATAAATTCACAATGCAGAAAAATCTTGTCCTTAGAGAAAAATAAGCTGAATGACCTCACATCTTTAAATTATCAGATTCTATGTTTGGCTGCATTACACATTACTGAACAAGAAGAAGCCTACACTCCGTCCCCTAAGTTTAGACTTCAAAATCTTAAAACAATCACTATCATTAGATCCAGAGCTGTAAGTATTTTCCAGCAGTTACAGCTGTTGCAGCAAACAAGGCAAAGATTTATTCTGTATGTAATTAAGCACCCATTATACACAATGCATTGTTTTCCTGCCTTGCCAACAATGAAAAAAACACAGTGAACAGTGCTAAGGATGAAACAGACCCTGCAACCTAAACTTGAGCTAGATGAGTACAAAAGCAGGACTGTGCTGCCAGGCTTTTTAAGGCAATGACACATAGTTGAAAAAATACCATCGGTGGAATACAAAACATGAAGTTGAGCCTAGGAGGCCACATCTCTACAGGACTGCAAAGACATGAAATTCTTGTTTTGATTTAAAAGGCAACTTGCAACTAACACCTGCTGGGATGGGTTTTCACAAGATCCTCATTGCAGGCTGGAGGTCTAGCATGTTTCAATTCACCAGTCACTTCCTCTGGAAGCCTGTCAGAAGAAAATCCTGAAAGCAGACTGTCTTCTTCCTCTTCTTCAACACAGTTGGCACACATTGAATTTACATTGCACCTTCAGCTTTGATGGAAAATCTAGAGCAAAGGCTGCTCAACAGGGACAGGGCCTGGGAAGAACAGGTCATTTCCTGCTCCCTTGTGGCCACAATGGTAGCAGGGACCAGCCTTGCCACACTGAAGCACCAGCTTCAGTTCATTAACACCTGTTTACAGCATTGTAATACAACCTTTGTGCCTAATTAACCTTTCTACAGCACCAAGCATGGCATCCATTCTCCCTACAAGTCTGTCATCTATAACCAGATTTCTGCAAAACACCCTCCAGAGTTACCAAAACAAAATGTAAGTTCTTCATATATTATCATAATTTCACATGCCAATATTCTTCAAATGTTGCTAAAGTGGAATTAAAGGGCATAATATGGATTTACAGAGACAGCATTAGGCTAGCTCTCGTGTTGATGGCCCACAAGTTGAGGACTCATGTGACAAAGTCCCTACTACTATAACTCAAGACATGGTTCGTGAGCATCTGAGGAACCTGAAGATATGCAAGTCCATGGAACCT
>BJBW01016334.1:0-49091 GCA_004320125.1 Scolopax mira
CCAGGGTGCTCAAAGCCCCATCCAGCCTGGCCTTGAACCCCTCCAGGGATGGGGCAGCCACAGCTTCTCTGGGCAACCTGTTCCAGTGTCTCACCACCCTCACTGTAAAGAATTTCTTTCTAGAATCTAATCTAAATCTCCCCTCTTCCAATTTAAACCCATTGCCCCTTGTCCTGTCACTAATAGAATCATAGAATGGTTTGGATTGGAAGGGACCTTAAAGATCACTTGTCCCCATCCCCAAGCCAAGGTGTGGGATCTCAGTCTTTTTCCCCGGCCTCAGCAGCACCGCCTGGGCCAGTGCCATGCGAATGCCAGTGGCCACCCCGGGTGTGCAGGGAAGGTTTGGGCAGCCCGAGCTCTGCGCCGGGAGCCCGTCCAGTGCGGGGGTGGCAGCAGCTGCTCCACCAGCAGCGACTCTTGGCTCTCTGTGGCTTGTTCCCTTGTCCCCTCCGCGGGGACATTGCCGCTCGGGCTAACGCCTCTCTTTCTCTCTTTGTTTCTTGCCAGCTTTTGAAAGCAGGGCGATCCCTGGATGTTGGACCAAACGGCAGCCGAACGGGGACCCGGCAGACCCCATGCGGCAGGCGATGAGCCCCGGCACCGGGCGCGGGCAGATGAACCCTCTGCCCCCGGCGGCCGCCCCCGAGGGGACGGGCCTGATCCTTACCCTCGGGTCAGGCCCCCACAGGTGATGGGGCCGCGGCCCTTTCTCAAGATTATACGCAGAGTTGCACCCTCTGAACCCCAGCTCTGGCCTTCTTCACAGGTTTTTCCCCACACACACACACACACCGTCCGCGAGCCGAGGGCTGGGCACCGCGGGCGCCGCTCCTCCTTCCCGACCCCCTCCGCCCCCTGCACTGCTTCCCGCTCCCGGCCCCGCCGGGGAGCCCCCCCCGGAGCGCCTCAGATAGGACCTAACACTGTTTCACTCCCGAAATACGAGGCCATAGGACTCTGACCAGGCGGCGTGGCCGGCCATCGCCAAGGTGGCCGCCGGAGCGGGCGCGTGTGCCGGCCCGCGGAAGCCATTGGAAGCATCAAAAGGGCCGCGCTCGCCCTCGCCACGCAGCCAGCGCGCCCGCCGCCGGGCACCCCTTTTCTTTCGAGAACAGCCTTAATCATCCCACTTTGATTTCTGTGTATACCTCATCCGCACCGGGGATGGAGGGGAGGGGGGTGTGAGGGGGGGGGCCACAGGGCATCGTCGGGGGGGGAGGGGTGGTGGTGTCCTTTTTTTCTCAGTTTCTCTGGGGACGTTTTATTTTGGGTTTGGGCGGGGGGGGCGGGGGGGGGGGGGGGGGGGGGGGGTGTCTTTTTTTTCTCAGTTTCTCTGGGTACGTTTTATTTTGGTTTTGGGGGGGGGGGTTGGGTTTTGGTTGGGGTTTTTTCATGGGTTTTTGTTTTTCGTTTTTTTTTTCTAAAAAGACTTTATACCAAATCCTCTTCCCTCTTTGCTTTGTGCGATGAGTTAGCACACGGGCTGTCGTCTGTAGAAGCAATAGAGTGCAGGAGGCTACAAAAAGAGCACAAATCCCGTGGAACAAGATCAGGAGAGCTTTGCCTCCGGCAGTATCCTTCCTCTTACTGTGCAATCCAAGTCCTTCTCAAGCCATTTTCGCGGGGACGGCCAGCACGGTGGCCAAAGCCCGCTCGCCCCACCAGGAGGGGAGGTGGGGGGGGGGGGGGGGGGGGGGGTTTCCCTCCCCGGGGGGGGGGGGGAGGCAGCCCAGGGAGGGGGCTCGCCAGCGGACCGCCACCCAAGCCCCCGTCGCCTCCCCACACCGACGGCACCCCCGTCGTGTGTGTGTCCCCCCCCGGTGCCCCCCCCTCCCGCAGCGGCGTGCGGCAGCCACCCGCTCGCCCGCCTGATGTTCTATGCAACGAAATAACACGACTCCAGAACAAGACCTGTGAATAGCTGATCCGTTCAATGTCGCGCCCAAGGGTTTCATCGCCAACGCCTGCCGCCCAGCCCACCCGGTGACTACTCTTTACCGACCGACCGACCACCCGTGCGTATGAATTCGTGGCATGTTCGACCCACGGAGGGCCACTTTGCCAAAGGGCAGCCCTAGCGCCCGTGACCGTCTGTCCCGTCGTAAGAGCATGGCTTGCTCCTTCTCTGCACGGTTCCACCCGCCTTTCAGTGCTTGCTGTTCTTTGCCTGGACTTTTTTCTTTTTTTTTTTTTTCTTTTTTTTTTCTTTTTTTTCTTTCTTTTCCATCAGTCCATCGCTGTACTGAAAGCTCTTAGCAGATTTATGCACTCGTTATCGAGGACCCGGTCGCCGTGGGAAGCCCACGTTCCGTGGCAGGGAGCTCTGCCAGTGCCCAAGGCTGGGGGAGAGGCTGGCGGGGGCTGTGGGATTTGGGGTGGGGGGGGATTTGGGGGGGGGGGGCAGGAAACCGGGCGCTCCTGTGGGGCAGCCCCATGGAGGAGAGCCTCAGCCCTGCGCCCACCTGCCACCTCTCTCTCCCATCGATGACAAGCGCATCGCCTCCTCCGGCCCCCCCGGATCCCCCCGCCGCTCCTCGCGCTGTAAATACGTGTACAGTGTGTACATCGCACGCGGGACTCAGACACCCCCCCACTCCCCCCCACCGGGGCCCGTCTCTCCATCCCCCCTCCCGAGCACATCCGCCACCTCGCCTCTCTGCCTACTGGGGACTGGGGGGACCCTAGCCCACCCCACCGGGCTCGGCACCCCCCAGTCCCCATCGTGGCAGTCTGCTGGCCGGGGCGGGGGGACGGGATGGGGCCAGGGGGGGTGTCAAGACGAGGTGCCGAGGGTGGCTGAGCCCCCGGGAGCCCTTTCCAGCGGGAAGCGCGATGCCGGGCGCGCTCCCTCTGAACATTGTGACGGTGTGCGTGTCTGCTGTGCTCTGTGCCACCCGTAGTGACCCCCGTACCGTGCCGTACCGTGCCGTACCGTGCCGTTACCGCCCCGCCGCTGTGTCGTGACTCCCTCCCAGAAGCTGCCCCCCCTTCACCAGGTGTTTCTGTGGGAACAGAATAAAAAAAAAAAAAAAAAAGGACTTGACACAAACCAAAGGCCTGGGCCCCGTTCCTTGCCTGCCGGCGGGGGGGGCGGAGAGGGGGGAAAGGGACCGGACCCCCCGCACGCTGTAGGCGGCCTGGTGGCCACCGAGCACCTGCGGGCTCCGCGGCCCACAGCCGGGGCTACTGGGTTGGGGGGGGGGGGTCCCTGTGGAGCCCCGAGGGCCCGATCCCCCCGACGGCGTGCGCACGGAACAGCCCCCCCGTGCAGCACCCGCCCGCCGGGGAAACCACTCCAGGGTGGCTCGAAGTCGTCAGAGTCCCAGAGCCCTGTGCCCCGGCTACGGTGGCGAACGGGGGCGTCCCCCGGGCTGGGGACCGGGGCCGAGTGTCCGCCCTCCCCCGCGGGGCCTCGATTCCTCCGGCAGCGCCGCCGTCCGCGCCCACTAGGGGGCGCTGCCGCGCGGGATGGGGGGGAGGCGGTCCCAGCTCCGCAGCCAATGGGAGCTGCCGCCGGCCCCGCCCCTCCGCCCCGGAAGTGACAGCGGTGCCGCCGCCGCACCATGGAGCCGCCGGTGAGGGTCCGCCGAGGGCGGCGGGGGAGGGAATGGGGCGATGCGATGCAATGCGGTCGGGTCTCAGCCCCGGGAGCCCCTGTCTCTCTCCCCAGTGTCCCCACGCCCCGTCATTGCAACCTCCTTCCCGGGGCACCGCCCCCACCCTGCCCGGAGCCCCGGCACCCGCCCGCTCCCGGTGCTCCGGTGCCTGCCCCGGCTCTGCGCCCCTAGTGCTGCTCCCCCCCACCCACCAACAGCCCCCAACTCCTTCCTGGTCCCCCCTGTGCAACCCAATAATTGCCCTCGCTACCCTCCTACCCACCGGGCTCTGCACCCACGGTACCTGCCCATGTACCCCGTTAATGGCCCCCCCAAGTCCCCTCCGAATCCAGCTCTGCCCCAGCTGGACATCCCCAACCGCTGCCCCCTGCACCCCAGTAACTGCCCCCCTCCCCACATAACCACTGGTAGCCCGGGACTAACCCTGGCCCTCCAGTAACCGCCCCTACCCCCGGCTGCCCTGGCCGTGCACCCCCACAGCACCCCACAAAACTGCCCTGAAATCAGCACTAATTTCCCAATAACTGCCCCGCTAGTCCCCCCTCCCCCCCCCCCCCCCCCCCCCCATTCCCACCCCTGTACTCTGGTGTCCCAGAAACTCCCCTCTGTGCCCCACCGCTCCCTGGTTATTGCCCCCTGCCCCCGGCTACCCCGGTGGGTCCCACAGGTGCTGTCGAACGCGGAGGAGGTGGTGGAGGTGTACCGGGAGCTGAGCCGGCACCCGGGGCTCAGGGCCGCCTGCCTCGGCCCCGATGTCACCACCCAGTACGGGGGCAAGTACTGCAACCTCTACACCGGTATGTGGATGGGGTGAACCCCCAGGGGATGGTGTCTCCATCTGTCTGGCGGAGACACCCCAAGTGTCCTCACCCTGCTCCTCACAGAGTGGTCGCAGCGGGATCTGGCACGAGCCGAGAACGTCAAGTTCTGCCGCCAGTACCTGATCTTCCATGAAGGGACCTCCATCGTCTACTCGGGACCTGCCGGCACCTGCTCTGAGATCAGGGATGAGTGAGTCCTGTCCCATCCTGTCCCCCCTCACCATCCTGTCCCATCCTGTTCCCTGGGGGTGTCGCTGGTGGGGACTGATGGGCACCCACCTGCCCGCAGGCTGCTGAGCCGGGAGTCCCCCAGCGGGGCGCTGAAGGCTGTCCTACGCAAGGTCCCCAGCAAGGAGAAGGAGGAGAAGAAGCAGTTTCTGGAAGTGAGGAGGAGTTAAGGAGGGGGCTGGATACTCCCTGGGGCTTGGGGCCAAATCCACGCTGTGCTATGGGGCTGCTCTGGCATCTCTGCCCCCAGGTTTGGGATCAGAACTGCAAGGTGAAGAGCATTGACTTGGCAGCGCTGGGCAAGCACGGCACCGTCTACGATGATGGTGAGGGGCCAGGGGATGCCAGGATAGGTGGGGGCCCTGGGGGGACACGGTGGCTGGTGCTTAACCCACCCCTGCAGAACACTTTGGCTGCCTGGCCTGGACACACTCGGAGACCCACCTGCTCTACGTGGCGGAGAAGAAGCGTCCCAAGGCCAAGTCCTTCTTCCAGAGCAAACCCCCCGAGGTGGACACCTCCCATGAGGATGTGGGGTGCCCTGAGAAGGCGGATGTGCCCCTCCAGGTGGGGTCCCCCCGTCCTGGGGCTGGTGGGATCCATTGGGGGGGCTCTGGGGCTGATGTTGTTTTTCCACAGGGCGAGCAGTTCGTGTACCACGAGGACTGGGGGGAAGCACTGGAAAAATGCAGCATGCCCGTCCTCTGCGTCATGGACATCGAGGACAGCAGCATCTCAGTGTTGGAGGGTGTCCCAGAGCACCTCTGTCCTGGCCAGGTCAGGATGGGGAGCCCCAGGAAGCCAGAGAAGGGAGGTTTCAGGGGCCAGCAGCAGGCTGAGACGCTCACTGCTCTTCTTCCCACAGGCTTTCTGGTCCCCCGATGACACCGGCGTGGTCTTTGTGGGCTGGTGGTCCGAGCCCTTCCGCCTGGGGCTGCAGCACTGCACCAACCGCCGGTGAGTCCCAGCAGGGCACCTGCCCCACAAGCCAGGCCACCCGGCCCCATGGTGACACCCGTCTCTGCCGGCAGGTCAGCGCTCTTCTACGTGGACCTTACAAGTGGGGCATGTGGTGAGCAGTGCGTGCCCCAACCCCGCCGGTGCCCCGGCTCCCCGCAGCCCCTCACCGTCCCCTCGTTCCCATGCAGAGCAGCTCTCTGAGAACAACATGGCGGTGTGGTCCCCGCGGCTCAGCCCTGACCACTGCCGCATCGTCTACCTGGAGAACAACCTCTTTGGCCCCCACCAGCAGTGCAGCCGCCTCCGCATGGTGAGCAGCCCCAGGGAGGGGGGGGACGCCGGTGGGACACTGGGGTGGGGGTTGGCAGGAGGAGGGCGGTGGTGTCCCCTTCCTGGGATGCAGCGGGGGTGAGGCAGGCTGAGACCCTGCAAAACTCATCCCATCCCACTTCTCCCCCAGTACGACTGGTACACCAAGCAAACCAGCACGGTGCTGGCGGACGTGCCGCGGCAGATTTTGGGTGAGTATAGCCCTGGGGGCGGCATCGGGGGGGCCACAGAGGGATGCTGAGCACCACTGCTCTCATTACAGGTGCCTTCCCGGGCATCTACTGCAGCGCTCTGCCCGGGCTATGCTGGGCGGCCGACAGCCGCAGGCTGGTGCTGGATACGACGCAGCGCAGCCAGCAGGTGAGGGCAGCTGTGCCTGGGGGGGAAGCTGGACCAGGGCAGGGTGGGTCAGGGCAGTGCTGGACTCTGTCCTTATCCCTCTAGGACATATTCGTGGTTGATACGGTGATGGGCATCACGACCTCGTTGACAGGCAGTGAGTGCCAAGCCAGTGGGACCCTTCTGATGCCAGGGCTGGGGAGGGAGTCACACCTGCAGGTCTGACTCCCCCTCCTCCCCAGATGCCCCCCAAGGAAGTTGGTCTGTCCTCACCATTGACCGGGACATCTTGGTGGCCAGGTTCTCCACCCCTAGCTGCCCCCACACACTGGTAAGGTGCTGTCCCCTCCCCAGTGCCCACCACCCCCCTTTGGGGCTGGCACCAACCCTTCTCCCCACGCAGAAAGTGGCCATCCTGCCCGGTGCCGGCTTGGAGGCGCAGCTGCAGTGGGTCTGCCTGCAGGATGCCCCCCCAGTGCCTGGCATCAGCTGGGGCATCCGCACCCTGCAGCCCCCACCAGAGCAGGAACACCCCCAGTACAGTGAGTACACCCAGGATGGCTGGGTTCTGCTGCCCCCACCAAGCTCTGACCACACCACCCCACCTCCACAGGGGGCCTGGACTTCGATGCCATCCTGCTGCGCCCAAGCAAGGACCGTGCCGCCCAGAAGCACCCCTTGGTCGTGATGCCCCATGGTAAGAACTTGCCCCTCCCCTCCCATGCTGTGCCCCCTCCCTGGCTGGGCAGTATCAACCCCTTTTTCTTTTCACAGGGGGTCCCCACTCCGTCTTCACGGCCGGGTGGATGCTGTACCCAGCAGCGCTCTGCCACGTGGGCTTTGCTGTGCTGCTGGGTGAGTGATGCCAGGGGGCCTGGTCACCGCTGGGTGGCATGGCCGCCACGGTGGGGCTGTGGCAGGGGAAGGAAGACCTTTGACATCCCCATCCCCCCACCAGTGAATTACCGTGGCTCGCTGGGCTTTGGCCAGGACAATGTGGCTTCCCTGCTGGGCAACGTGGGCACACAGGACGTGCGTGATGTGCAGGTACGGCCTCAGCACACGGTCCTGACCCTGGGGCATTCCATGCCCTTCCCGGGACCCCCCCAAGGAGGAACGGGGGGGCCACCTGCCTCAGTGGATGTCCCCCCTGGTGGCAGCTCTGCGTGGAGCGGGTGCTGCAGGAGGAGTCACTGGATGCCGGCCGGGTGGCGCTGGTGGGTGGCTCACACGGAGGCTTCCTGGCGTGCCACCTCCTCGGCCAGTTCCCCGACACCTACCACGCCTGCGTAGTCCGCAACCCAGTGGTGAACATCGCCTCCATGGTGGCCGCCACGGACATCCCCGACTGGTGAGTACCACTGTCCCCGGCCCCTTGCCACCCCAGCCCTGCATGTGCTTCCCTCCTTCTTCCCGGCAGGTGCCTGACGGAGACGGGGCTGCCCTACGTGCCCGAGGCCCTGCCGGACCCGGCCCAGTGGTCAGAGATGCTGCACAAGTCGCCCATGCGCTACGTCGACCGGGTACGTCCCCATCCATCCCTGTCCTCATCCCTGTCCCCATCCCTGTCCCCGTCCCCTCCGGCGCTGAGGCTGTGCTGCTCCCGCAGGTCCGTGCACCCGTGCTGCTGATGCTGGGGGAGGATGACCGGCGGGTGCCCCCCCAGCAGGGGCTGGAGTATTACCGTGCCCTGAAGGCCCGTGGGGTCCCCACGCGGTGAGTGGGGTGCTGGGTGCCTGCGTTGGGGGGAGGGAGGGGTGTGTGGGAATGGTACTAACCCCCCCCTGCCCCTCCCTTCCAGGCTGCTCCTGTACCCGGGAAATGGCCACGCACTGGCCAGCGTCGAGGCCGAAGCCGATGGCTTCATGAACATGGTGCTGTGGTTGGTCAAGCACCTGCATTTCTAACAACCCCCCTCCAGCCCCTGCTGCCCCCCAATAAATGATGTGGTTGAGCATCCTTGGCGTCTCTGATGGTGGTGCCCTAGGCTCTTTGTGCCAAGCTGAGGGATGGGCTCACCCCCACCAGCACACCTCTCCCCTCACACAGGTGTCTGGTAGCCCCTGGGTTCCCCGGTTCCCCACCGTACGGCATGGATGGGCTGCGGGATGAGGCAGCTGTGATGGTGTGCTCCACCCCCCCCAAACCTGACCTTTATCTTCTGTAACCCCTGTCCGAGCGGTGACCACCCGTGGCCATCAAAATGGGTACATCTGGTGGTGACAACCACACAGAGCTCACACTGGGTTTTGGGGAGACAGAGGACACGATAGCCAAGGTCTAACCTGATCAACGTGGACACCAACCACAGGGATGATGCTGTGGTCAGTATGCAAATGTAAGTCAATCAGCTGCCCCCCATAAATAGTGAGCAGCCCAGGAGTCCTTCACGCTCTGCTGCAACCTGGGATCTCCCCTCCCCTCTCAAGGTTACTCCTCAAGGTTCACAGATTCCTTGCCCCAGCAGGTCCCCAGTAAGTGACCCATGGCTGGACTTTGAAGCTTCACTGAGATTATATCTTAGATGATAATCCGTTAGAACAGAAAGTGTTGACCAAGTCGGGGGCTGGAATTGGATCCAGCAGCACCCGGGCTTCTCTCTGAGGAGTTCAGAAAGCAAGGGGGTGTTCTCTGCACCTGGGCAGAAATAATCCCAAGCACCAGGACAGGTTGGGGACTGACCTGCTGGAGAGCAGCTCTGAGGANNAAAAAGAGTGTGGCCAGCAGGTCGAGGGAGGTCATCCTGCCCCTCTACACTGCCCTGGTGAGGCTCCACCTGGAGCACTGTGTCCAGTTCTGGGCTCCCCAGTTCAAGAAGGACAGGGAAGTGATGAGAGGGTAGAGCAAAGGGCTACAAAGATGATTAAGGGCCTGGAGCATCTCTCCTATGAGGAAAGGCTGATGGACTTGAGTCTTTTTACTCTAGAGAAGAGAAGACTGAGGGGGCATCTGATCAACATCTACAAATACTTAAAGGGAGGGTGTCAAAAGGATGGGGCTGGTCTTTTCCCAGTGGTGGCCAGTGACACGACAATAGGAAATGGGCACAAACAAGTATAAGAAGTTCCCCCTAAACATGAGAAGAAACTTCTTTCCTGCATAACTGGGAACCCGTTGGAGAGCTCCTAAAAGTAACTCGGGGGTCCCCCGTGGGTGCCCGAGGACCCGGTTCCCCCCCCCAGTCCACGGTCGCCAACCCCGCTGCCTCCGGCTGTGCCGCCGCCCGCGGCCACCAGGGGGCGCCCGAGCGTCTCAGCCAATGGGAACCATCACCGGCCGCTGGCCCCGCCCCCCCGCCCCGCTAAAGCCGCCGCTGGCACCGGGGGGAGCGGAGCCGCCCGCACCGACCCCGGGAGCTTCCTCGGGCCACGTTCCTGCAACCCCCGGCAGCCCCGTCCCGGCCACCGCCCCCCCCCCCCCCCCCCCCCCCCCCGCCCGGCCCCCGCCCCCCCCCCCCCCCCCCCCCCCCCCCCCGGGGACACCTGGCACCGACCCGGCTGCTCCGGTACCGGCCCCCGGCTCTGCCCCGCCAGGCACTGCCCACCCCCCCCGTCCCATTAACTGCTCCCAGTACCTTCCTCGTCCCCAGTGCACCCCAATAACTGCCCCAACATACCCCAGTAACTGCCCAACCACCCTCCTATTTCCCCCCTCCAAGTGCCCTGGTGCCCCCCCCCCCAATGCCCCACCGCTCCCTGGTTATTGTCCCCCCCACACCCCTGGCCACCCCACGGGTGCTGTGGAACACGGAGGTGGTGGTGGAGGTGTACCGGGAGCTGAGCTGGCACCCGGGGCTCAGGGCCACCTGCCTCGGTCCCGATGTCACCACCCAGTACGGGGGCAAGTACTGCAGACTCTACACTGGTATGTGGATGGCCGGGGGGGGGGTCTCTGCCTGCAAAGTGAGGATGTTTCATGTGTTCCTCACCCTGCTCCTCCCAGAATGGTCACAGCAGGACCTGGCACGGGCCGAGAACGTCAAGTTCTGCCGCCAGTACCTGATCTTCCATGAAGGGACCTCCATCGTCTACTCGGGACCTGCCGGCACCTGCTCTGAGATCAGGAATGAGTGAGTCCTGTCCCATCCTGTCCCCCCTCACCATCCTGTCCCATCCTGTTCCCTGGGGGTGCCGCTGGTGGGGACTGATGGGCACCCACCTGCCCGCAGGCTGCTGAGCCAGGAGTCCCCCAGCGGGGCGCTGAAGGCTGTCCTACGCAAGGTCCCCAGCCATGAGAAGGAGGAGGAGGAGGAGAAGCAGTTTCTGGAGGTGAGGAGGAGTTGAGGGGGCTGGAGCACAACTGTGCTATGGGGCTGCTCTGGCATCTCTGCCCCCAGGTCTGGAATCAGAACTGCAAGGTGAGGAGCACTGACCTGGCAGCGCTGGGCAAGCACAGTACCATCTACCACGATGGTGAGGGGCCGTCAGGGTGGCTGGGGGCTTCAACCAGGATAACCTGCCCAGGAGCTGGTGACCACTGGACCCTTCTCCCACACAGGTCGGGGCTTGTGCTGCCGAGGCTACGGTGTGCCACAGCAGAGGGTGCCCCTGCCCAGCCACCCTGGGCATGGCCGCCAGCGCAGGGCAACTGGAGAGCTGGCACCGGGCAGGCCCCTCGCTCCCGGCTGCTCCCACACGCCTTGGCAGCCTGCCTGGCTGACAAACGGCAGGCGCCAGCGGCCAGCACGGCAGCCATGGCCTCCAGAACCGAGCAGGGCACAGAGGTGGGCAAGGGGGGCCAGGGGGGTCTGCAGGGGTGGGCACAGGCTGGGGGTGAGCTCACCCCCCGCACCAGCACACCTCTCTCCCACCCAGGCAGCCGATGGCCCTGCTGCCTGCTACCGGGAGCTGAGCCGGTTCCCCACTGTCACCCGCGCCGCCCTCGGGGCCACCCCCGGGGCACAGACCTTCCTGCTCCACACCGGTGAGTGACGGGCTCAGCCCCCCATCCCCACCCCTGGTGCTCTCCTTCCCGGGGGTGTGGTGAGAGCAGGGGGGTGACAGCCCCCTCTCGCAGAGTGCAGCCGCCCCGACCTGCCCCGACGCCGGCTCCTGCACTTCAGCCGCCACTACAGCCTGCAGCGCACGGGCAGCGGCCGCCTCGTCGCCCACCGGGCAGCCCTCAGCGCCGAGATCCACCACCAGTACGGCACCGATGGGCTGTGGGATGGGGCGGCGTGGCCTGTGCCCGTGGCGTGGCTGGTGCACATGGCATGGCCAGTGCCCATGATATGGCTGGTGCCCGCAGCTGGCTGCCCACCACAGCCTCCATCCCTGCCACCCGCAGGCTCCTCAGCCAGGACTCGCCCACCGGGCAGCACTGCGCCGTGCTCAGCCGCTGCCCGCGGCAAGGCCATGAGCTGCTGGAGGTAACAAGGGCTGCCCCGGGGCCCAGCAGCCTCAGGGCTTGCCGGGGTGGCCATGAGTGCACGGGTGGTGGGCATGGTGTGCTGGTGCTGACCCCTCTCCCCCCAGGTGTGGGGCAGCAGTGGGCGCAGCCATTGTGTGGACCTCACGGCGCTGGGAAAGCACGGGGAGGTCTACACAGAGGGTAGGGTCCCTGCCCTGTGCCCCCTGCCCACAATACAGGTAAGAATGGCACGGCTGGTGGCCCTGGTGCCCAGCTGTGCCTGTGCCAGGCTGGGCTTTGGCACCTTCTTACTGTGCCAGGGCCCTTCGCCTGCTTGGCTTGGTCACACTCGGAGACGCAGCTGCTGTACGTGGCTGAGAAGAGCCGGCCCAAACCACAGCCCCCCTGCCCCTGGGATGTGCCAGGGCCAGGCAGGCTGGCGGAGGAGGATGAGGATGAGGAGGTGGGTGCCGTGTGCTCCCTAAATGTGCCATTCACCCCAGGAGTGAGCGTGCCACCTGTATCCCATGAGCATCCCATGGAATCCATAAGTGTGCCATACACCCCATGAGCGTGCCATGCATGGGGCTCTGTGCACAGCACGCTCATGGGGTGTATGGCACGTCGTGTCTGGGGCCACTGGCCATGTGGCTGATGGAGTTGTGCTGCAGGGCGAGCAGTTCGTGTACCGGGAGGACTGGGGGGAGGCACTGAGCACCCGCAGTGTGCCCGTCCTCTGTGTCCTGAACCTGGAGGCCAGCAGCCTCTCGGTGCTGGAGGGCATCCCGGAGCACCTCTCTCCTGGCCAGGTCAGGATGGGGTGCAGGGAGAGGCTGGGGGGGGGGGCTGAGGGGGGCAGCCTGGGGCTGTGGGACGAGCCTGGCTGTTGCACAGGCCCTGTGGTCCCCGGATGACCGTGGCGTGGTGTTCGTGGGCTGGTGGCACGAGCCCTTCCGCCTGGGGCTGAGAGCTTGCTCCAACAGGAGGTGGGTCCCCCCAGCATCCCATGCCAGGCACGGTGGGGGTCAGCCTGGCCATGGGGCTCCAGCCTGACCCACACCTCCTCCCTAGGTCAGGGATTTTCCACTTGGACCTTGTCAGCGGGCGCTGCGGTGAGCACCGGGGCAGCAGGGGGTGCCCTGGGTCCTGGGGGTCCCCAGTGTGCTGACCCCCCCTGTCACTCGCAGAGCTGCTGTCGGCAGAGCACAGCGCTGCCTGCTCCCCCCGGCTGAGCCCCGATGGCCGGCGCCTGCTCTACCTGGAGGGGGGGTTGGGGGGGCCCCACCGGCAGTGCCTGCGCCTCTGCATGGTGAGAGGGGCTCTGTGGGCACGGCTGTGCCACCCTGCACTGCTGGTGTGGTACCCAGCCTGTCATGTCCCGGTGCCTGGCTGGGGTAGGGGGAAACTGGGTCCCCAAGCCCCCCTGCCTCAGTTTCCCTGGCGGGGGTGCCACCCCTGACCACCATCTCTCCCCAGCTCACCTGGCAGACGAGGCAGACAGTGACGGTGCTTGATGTGGTTCAGGAGCCCACAGAGGGTGAGGGATGGCACCGTGGCCAGGGCTGGGTGCTGCTAGGCAGGGGCTGGGACACCACCCCCCCACCCCCCCATGCTGGGTGCCCACAGGCTGGGCTCACTAGCCCTCTACCCCTCTTGCAGCCTTCGCCGGGCTCTATGCAGAGGTGCTGCCGCCACGATGCTGGGCAGCCGACAGTCGGCGAGCTGTGGTGGGCACCCCGCAGCGGAGCCGCACGGTTAGCCCTGGGGATGGCGGGGGGGACAGGAACATGGCCCCTGTGCTCCATAGTGACATGGCTTCCCATGGCAGGACCTGCTGCTCGTGGACACGGAGGCGGCCACCATCTCCAACCTGACGGCAGGTACGTGGCACTGGGCTGCCCACAGTGCCCTGGTGAGCATCTGCCAGTGCCAGCCTGCTCTCTGTCCCCAGGGTCACCCGAAGGGTGCTGGGAGCTGCTCACTCTCCAGTGGGATCTGCTGGTGGCCACCTGCTCAGCCCCAAATCGCCCCCCAAGCCTGGTGAGCAGAGACCTGGTGCCTCATGGCACAGCGTAATATGGCACGGCAAAGTGTGGGGTGGCACAGCCTTGGCATGGAGTGGCACAGCTTGGGTATGGTGTGGCATAGGGTTGGCACAGCATGGGCCAAGTTTGGCATGGTGTAGTAAAGCACAGCTTGGTGAGGCACAGCCAGCGACAGCATGGCATTGCATGGCATGGTGTGGCAAGACCACAGCAGATGTTGGCACAGCATGGCGTGGCCAAGAACAGCATGGCACCATGCAGCATGACCAGGCACAGCATGGCACATCTATGCATGGCACCAGAGCACTGGGACTGTGGGCACAATGGTGGCAATGACACCCTGGCAGTGGCCAGTTGCCCTGGGACAGGGGTGCCACACACTGCCTGTCCCCAGGTGGTGGCAGTGCTGCCACCAGCGGGCCAGGAGCTACCCCTCTGCTGGGTGCCTGTGGAGGACACCCCAACTGTGCCTGGGGTCACCTGGAAGACCCTGACCATCCAGCCACCCTGCAGTGGGAAGACCCCAAACACGCATGGTGAGTGCCAGGGGCCCCCACCCTACATGGGTGCTGGGGACCCTCAGGGGTGGGCAGGGTTCTGGGTGCCCAGGGTGGTGGGTGCTGAGCACGACACCTTCTCTGGTTCAGGCACCCAGGCTTTCGAGGCCCTGCTGCTGAGCCCACCGGCTGGCACCACACCACACCCCCTGGTCGTGTGCCCCCACGGTGAGTGAGGGGCTGGTGGGGACACCCTGGCAGTGCTGGTGGCACCCCAGGTGACATTCCCACTGACCCCAGGTGGCCCCCATGCCGTCTTCGATGCCCGCTGGCGTCCAAGCATGGCTGCACTGTGCCAGCTGGGCTTCGCCGTGCTCTTGGGTGAGTGCCAGGGAGCCTGGGGACATGGGGCCCCTGTGCCCCACTGGAGAGGTGGCACCCATGGTCCTCCTCTCCCCAGTGAACTACCGTGGCTCCCTGGGCTTCGGACAGGCCAGCATCAGCTCCCTGCTCTCCCGGGTGGGTGAACAGGATGTGGAGGACACCCAGGTGAGGGGCACTGGGCTGGTGGGGTGCTGCTGGTCCGTGGGGTCTGCTGGGAGGATGCTGATGATGGAAGGATGATGATGGTGGGGTCTGCTGATGGTGGGGTCTGCTGGGAGGATGCTGATGATGGGAGGATGATGATGGTGGGGTCTGCTGATGGTGAGGTCTGCTGATGGTGGGGTCTGCTGGGAGGATGCTGATGGTGGGAGGAGGCTGACATTTGGCTGCTGATGTTTGGGTGTCCCACGGGTGCAGCTGGCAGTGGAGGAGGCGTTACGCAGCGAGTCCCTGGACCCGCACCGCCTGGCCCTGCTGGCTGGCTCCCACGGAGCCTTCATCGCCCTCCACCTCCTCGCCCGTGAGCCCCAGCGCTACAGAGCCTGCGTCCTGCGCAGCCCCGTCTCCAACCTGCCCGCGCTGTTGGGCACCTCTGACATCCCGGACTGGTGAGTGCCATCCCCCCAACCCTGTGCCGTGCCACAATCCCCAGGGCACCCACCAGCACCTCCACGCCGCAGGCGCTACATCTCCCTGGGGCTGCCCTACTCCTTCGAGCGGGTGCCCCGAGCCGAGGAGGTGGCCACCATGCTGCTGCGCTCGCCCATCGCCCAGGCGGCCCGGGTAAGGCAGGGGCAGGATGGGTGGGGGGTGATGAGTGGGTGCTGGACACCCACTACTGGCTGTGCCGCAGGTGCAGACACCGGTGCTGCTGTGCGTGGGTGCCCGGGACCGGCGCGTCAGCCCCATGCAGGCGCTGGAGCTGTACCGGGTGCTGCGGGCCAGGGGGGTGCCATCGCGGTGAGTGGGGTGCAGGGGTGGGGAGGGAGCCTTGGGGCAACCACTGAGCATCCCCCCATCCCATCCCACCCCACAGGCTGCTGTGGTATCCAGAGGGTGGCCACGTGCTGGCCGGCGTGGAGACGGAGGCTGATGTCTTCAGGAACTGCGCACGGTGGCTCCTCCAGCACCTGGGGCAACCTCAGCGGGACAGGAGAGCCCAGCACAGCCCCTAGGTCCACGGTGGCCCTGTGGCTATGCCAGCCTCAAGGTGACCACTGGCCCTGGGGACCACAGGAGGGTGGAGCGTGTGTAGCCGGGGGTAGGATGGGACGTGGGTTTGGCGCTGAATAAATGTGTGAGACCTCGTGCAATGCCAACCTCCCCCCACCCCGGGCCTTTATTTGGTGATGGCGGCTGTGACAGGCTCAGCCCATCTTCATCACCTTGTGGATCCAGTCGACGTAGAGGGAGACGCGGATGAAGAGGGCGGGCTGGTCGGTGCGGGCGCAGACGCGGGAAGGGGTGATGACCCCCTCCAGCACCCAGCAGTCAGCGGTGAGGCAGGCCAGGGGACCCCCGTAATCCCCCTGCGGCAACCCAGGGAGCCATGTCACCCCAGACACCGGTGCCCACGGGCTCCCCGGGATGGGGGGGGATGAGGGGTCCCCCCAGCCCCCGGCTCACCTCGCAGGCCCCCACGCCGGTGCGCAGCGGGGCGGTGCAGAGCTCACTCTCCTTCAGGCGCCCGCGCAGAGCTGCGTTGCACTCGCCATGGGCCAGCACTGGCAGCCGTGCCACGTTCAGCACACTGCCATCCGCCGTGTCTGCGGGCAGCGAGCACGGGGGGCAGCCGGGCAGGGGGGTGCAGGAGTGGGGGTGGCACAGGAAAAAGGGCAGGGGTGTGGTGTGGGCAGGGGATGTGGTGGGCAGGGGGTGCCGTGGGTGGGTGGATGCTGCGGGTGGGAGGCAGGGGGATGTCACGGGCAGGGTGAAGGTGTGGAAGAGGGATGCCATGGAGAGGGCGACGCTGTGGGCAGGGGATGCTGGGGAATGGCATGGGCAGGGGAATGTCATGGAGGGGCATACTCTGGAAGGGAGATGCCATGGATGGGGAATGCCAGGGACCTGGGAGATGATATGGGCAGGGGGATGCCGTGAGCAAGGGATACTTCAAGCAGGGATTGCTGTGGGCAGGGGATGTTATGGGCAGGGAGATGCCACAGCCATGGGGATGCTGCAGGCATGAGATGCCATTGCAGGGGAATGGCATGGGCAGGGGGATGCTGTGGCAGGGGAATGGCATGGAATAGGGATGCCATGGAGAGGGGGATGCTGTGGGCAGGGGATGCTGTTGCTGGGGAATAGCATGGGCAGGGAAATGTCGTGGAAGGGGATGCTCTGGAAGGGAGATGCCATGGATGGGAGATGCTGTGAGTACGGGGATGCTGGGGACCTGGGGATGCTGTGGGCAGGGGGATGCCATGGATGTGGGGATGCTGCGGGGAGGAGCAGAATGGCATGGGCAGGGGATATGTTGGCCAAAGGGATGCCATCGTGGGGTCGCCCTGGCCGGGGCTGCCCCACAGCAGGTACCTCTGGTCTCCCCCCAGCCAGCGATCTCACAGACGGTGCCTGCAGGCACGATGTAGCGCTCGGGTGGCAAGCAGATGAGGGCCACACGCCTGTTCAGAGTGGCCGGCCTAGGGCAAGAGGGGGCCCGGGATGTGGTGCCAGCCTGGCCAGAAGCAGAGCATGGCAGGGACCAGGGCATGGCTGCTCACCTCGCCAGTTTGAGCATCACCAGCTGGGACTCAGAGGGGCCACAGACAATCCGCACGATGGGAATGGTCTGCTTGTCAGGGTCCCCAGGGCCAGGGTCCTTGAAGAGTGTCCCCAGCTGCACCTCGTAGCCCACCAGGTCGGCGTCACTGTGGGACAGGGACATGAGGGCACAGAGGGCTCCCAGCACCCAGCGCTCCAGCCACAGCCTTACCAGGAGGAGAAGCATTGGCGTGTGCTGATGACCCACTGCTCCTTCACCAGGGACCCCCCGCAGAAGTGCATGCCAGCCCTGCAGAGATGAGGGGGTGAGCTCCTGGGAGGGGAGGGGGGGGAATGGCACCCAGAGGGCAGTGGCAGCGGGGTGCCCGCTCACCGGTTGCGGATGCTGACGGTCCAGGGCGAGTTGCCAGGCTGGCCACCGACGATGCGGCCTTTCTGCTGTAGCCTCTCATCCCGCCGGCCGCACTGCTCAAACGCCACCGCGTCTGCTGGCAGGATGGGCATCAGCTGGGGCTCTGCCATCGGCACCCACCCCACGGCACCCATGGGACCCTACCTGCATTCTCCAGGACAGAGGGCACCTTGGTGCCAGCTGCAGAGAGAGAGCAGAGAGGTGGGACCTCTCGTCCTGGGGGGCGGGGGAAGAAAACCACCCCAGGGGGTGGCCAGAGACACCACTCCCAGCAGTGCAGGGGTACGGGCAGAGGCTCACAGCAGGGCTTGATGGCACAGTAGTCGAAGGGGGTGCGGGGGTCCATGGTGTAGCACCAGGGGCCGTGGCTGTCGTTATCGGGGTTGCGGCAGTAGTTCTCCTCCAAGTGTGCCTTGGGGTGGGTGACGGGGGAGATCCTGCCGGGAGGAAGACACCATCATCACTGCCACCTTCACTGTTGCTATCCCCATCCCCACACGCTGCCCTCCCCAGCACACTCCCTTGCACACTCACTGGGGCACGTGGGGTGCCTGGGCAGCCCACGGCTGGCAGGTGATGCCCTTGCGTGTCTTGCTGACGTGGCCGTGGTAGCGCTCGCCGTGGCCGTGGTAGCACTCTGGGGACAGGCAGGGAGGGCTGGCACCCCCGACAGGCAGGCACCCTGGGGGAGGATGCCCGAGGAGGGGGCAGCTCACCTTGGGCATCCAGCTCGTCGGGGCAGCGGCGGATTTGGAAGCAGAAGGCGATGCGGACGGTGGGGCGGGCGGTGAAGCACCACGGTGCCTCCGAGCCATCGGGGTTGCGGCAGTAGTTCTCCTGCAGGTCCCTGGCAGAGGGGCCACGTGGATGCCCCCCCTTGCCCCAGGTGGCACCCATGGGTGCTGCCCACCCTGGCCACATCCCCCATTCCCCCCCAACCCCCTTACTTGCATGGGTACTTCTCGGGAACAAAGTGGTGCTGGTGGGGGGTCTGGGCGTCCCAGCGCTGGCAGGGGATCCCCGTCACGGTGACGTTCACCTGGCCCCGGTAGCCTTCGCCCTTGCCCCTGAAGCAGCCAGTGGTGAGGTTGAGGGGCCGCGGGCGTTTCTCTGCTTGCATGGCAGGAGCAGGGTTAGAGCGGCAGGGTTAGGGGTGGCACCCCGAACACCCACAGCATCACAGAATCTTCATGGTTGGAAGGGATCTTTGAGATTGTTGAGTCCAACCACAAAAAAAAAAAAAAAACCAAAACAAACAAACAAAAAAATACCAACTCCCCCCTCCCAAAAACCACAAGAAGACACAAACCAACAATCCTGGGCACTAGAGCATGCCCTGAAGTGCCTCGTCTACACCTTTCTTAAATACCTCCAGGGATGGTGACTCCACCACCTCCCTGGGCAGGCTGTTCCAGTGCCTGACCACCCTCCTCAGTAAAGTAATTCTTCCCAATATCTAATCTAAACCTCCCCTGCCCCAGCTTCAGACCATTTCCTCTGCTCCTGTCATTATTCCCTTGGGAGAAGAGGCCACCACCCACCTCTCTACACCCTCCTTTCAGGGAGCTGTGGAGGGCAAGGAGGTCTCCCCTCAGCCTTCTCTTCTCCAAACTAAACATGCCCAGTTTCAGCTTCTCCTCCTAAGACTTGTCCTCTAGACCCCTCACCAGCTTGGTGGCTCTCCTCCGGACACATTCCCATCCCAGTCCCATTCGTGTGGTGATGCCAGCGGGCACTTACTGCAGAGGCGGATGCGGCAGTACTCGCGCTCCCGCCCGGGGTCGGTGGTGTAGCACCAGGGCCGCTGGGAGCTGTCGGGGTTGCGGCAGTAGTTGTCATCCAGCCCCTTGTCAGGATACCTGGGCCAGCAGCGGGGAGCAAGGGTTGAGGGTGGCACCATCGCCCCGGCACCTGGCATGGCCGGGATGGGCGGGGGGAGGGCTGCGTGTTGCCCAGGGGCCGGGGGCTGGTACTTGTCGGGGTGGAAGGGGTGCTTGTGCGGGTGCTGCAGGTCCCAGCGCTGGCACTCCGTCCCCGACTCGGTGCGGTCCACGGCCCCGCGGTAGTCCTCCCCGTTGCAGGTCATGCATACGGCTGCCGACAGCCAGGGGAATCAGGGCTGGGGTGGGGGAACACGCCCCTGGCATGGGGTGCCCCATGTGGCACTCACCGTCCTCGCACTTCTTGATGCCGCAGCTCTGGTGCCTCACTTTGGGGTTGAGGGTGTAACACCACGGGCCCCGCTTGTCCCGGTCGGGGTTTCGGCAGTAATTCTCCTCCAGCCCGTTGCGGGGGGACGGCAGGAACCTGCTGGCAGCAGGGTGGGTAGGAGCGCTGCCAAAAGCTCCTCATCCCAGGGTGGGCACAGCCACGATGCTGTGCCACCCCCGGTCGGTGCCGTTGCCCCACACCGTTCCCATTGGCCCAATGTCCCCACGCTGTCCCCATTGCCCCCATGCTGTGTGTGTCCCCCCCACCCCATCACCCTACACTGCCCAGGGTCACCAGCGGGTGCCACAGGGCAGCCAGGGTTACGGGGGCACCTGTGGTCGTGGGGTGTCGTGGCTCGCCAGTGCTGGCAGCGCAGACCCTTCTCGGTCGTGGCCCGTGTGCCACGGTAGCTGGTGCCATTGGCCACGATGCAATCCCGCAGGTAGTCTGGGCAGAGGCGGGCAACGTGTCAGAACCCCGGGGCCGAGCCAGGGGCATGCGGGAAGTGGGATGGCCTGCGTCCAGTCTGCGGTGTCCCCATGCCCACCCCTGGCACCAGCCCACCTTTCTTCTGGTACAGGTCGTAGTGGATGTTTTTCTGCAGCTGGACGTGGGGCGAGTGCTGGGTCCAGGGCAGCAGCTGGCACCGCTGGCTCTGCCGGTCGTGGTGGAAAGCCCTGGGAGGGACAACGGGAACCTGCCATGGCGCCGTGCGGGGCCAGGACCCGGGGGCGCACATGTGGGGACCCAGCATCCAAGTGGATGGAGGGACCCCGGTTGCCGTGGCCCCCTGCACTCCACGGTGGCACCGCACCCCGCTCACCGGCAAGCCGGGCTGGTGGCACAGCGCTGGGCACACTGCTCGGCAGAGCCCCGCTCCGGCAGTGGTGGGGGCGGCTCCGCGGGCACGGCCAGCAGCTCAGTGGCTCGCAGGCGCTGGAAATCGTTGAGGGGCGAGCGGTGGCCTGGGGGAGGCGGCAGGAGCTCAGCGGGGACCCCCACGGAGCGTAGGGTCTGTGTCCTGTGGAGCTGGAGGGGGGCTGTCCCTGCCCTACAGAGTGCTCAGCACCCGCTGCAGCCCCCCAGTTCCCGCTCCCCCCCCTTTGCTGCGGGACAGGGCAGTGGCCAGCAGGCTCCTGGCCTGTCCCCAAGGTCTGTCCAGGTCCCGCTCCTGCCCCACGTCCTCCAGCCCCACGGTGGTCCCACGGTGGTGGGGCTGGGGGCCCTACCTGAGCTGAGGGCCGTGGCCAAGGTGAGCAGGACCCCCAGCGCGGGCAGCATGGCGGAAGCCCCCCTCATCCCCGCGCCGGAGGTGGAGCGCCGGGCTGGCCCCGGGCAAATATTTGCCAGCGGACCATGGGCCAGGGTCACCCTGCAGCGGGGCCACGCAGGGGGCGGGGCATAGAGCACAGGGGCGGTGCCTAGAAGACAGGAGGCGGTGTCTAGAACTCGGGGGCGGGGTCTAAAACGTGTGGGCGGGGCTTAGGGCAGGGCGGGGCGCCGGGGAGGGAGGGGCGGCGTGGACGGTCGCAGGGTGCAGGGGGGGGGGGGGGGGGGGGGGGCCAGGGGGGGCGGGACGGAAGGGGGCGGGGCGTATCGCGGAGCGGCGGGCGGCGATTGGCGGCAGCGCGCTCGTGCCGGCGGTTGCTAGGCACCGCTGCGCCCCGCCCCCAGGTACGTGCCCGCGCGGGGTCGCGCTCGCGCCGCCCGCTCGGTGCGTCGGGGCCGCTGGCGGCGAGAGCCGGCGGGGAGCGGCCTCCGGGCCCGGGCCGTCAGCACGGTGAGGGGCCGCGGGGACCGTGGACGGCGGGGGACGGGGCCTGGCTTCCGTCCGGCGGCGCAGGGGTGGGCTGCAGCGGCACCTGCCGGGCCGCCCTGCCCTTGGCCTACCGGGCGGGCCGGGAGCGGCGGCGCGGCCTGGGTAGCGGTGAGGCGCGGCGCGGTGGGCCCGGGCCTCCCGGTCCGCGGGCAGCGGGGCGGTCCGCCGCCGCCTTAGTCCCGGCGCGGCCTGGCGGGGTGGTGAATGGGCGGCGGGCCGGGCTGGCGGTGGGGTCGCCGCGCTTCCCCTCCTCCCCGTTGTTTTCGCGCCGCCGCCCGGTGCCCGGCCCCCGCCGGGTGGGACCGTCCGGAGACCACCCGGGATCTGCGGGCAGGGGAGGCGGAGTGGGCCTAGCCCGGGACACCGGGCTGTAACTGGGCGAGGTGTGAGGCGTTCCGGTGCAGACGCCGGCGGGAGCGGCCCCAGGTGGCGGCAGCCAGTCCCGGGATGTGCCGCGGTTTCCCGGAGCCCGTGGGGGGGGGTGGTCCCGGCGGGGTGATGTGCGGCGGCGGCGGGCAGCTCTCCCTGCTCCCTGGGCCCGGCGCGGCTCCACGGGAGGCAGCGCAGGTGAATTTCCCGGTGTCTCTCTCCGGGCCCCGCTCCCCTCGCCGTCCCGGACGGGGGTGGCAGGGCAGCCCTTCGACTCCGGGAGAAGGCGGGGGGGCCGGGCTAACCGTGGATCCCGGCACTGCTAGCGTGATTAACGGCAGAAGCTGTTCCGGGCATAATAGAGCCACAGTTCAACTTTTATCTCCAGTCAGCGGCGCGGGTGACTAAACGCCAGTTAATAAATTCCACTGCATTAAAAAAAAAAAGGCATAAATGCAGAATATTCTTTGTGACCCTCCCTGCCTCCTCTGAAGCAACAGGCTGCAGAGTGGCTCACCCAAATTTCCATCTGCCTATCAAGTCAGCGGGTGTGATTTTAGTGAATTTTTCCCCGGGCTTGCAGGTTGTAAACTCCCCGTGGGTGCTTTTAGAGCTTATCCTGGTCTCTGTTCTGGTGGGATGGGAGGGTGTGGGCAGGGGGACGTGGGAGCTGGGGCACAGCCACTCCCTGAGGGTGATGTATCTCCCTTGGTTCCTGGAGCTTTGGGCTGATAGGCTTGGGAAAATGGCACTGACATCGTTCACTGGTCCAAAATGAGACTACAGTCCTCTTTTTTGTATAAAAAGACCAAGTATTTGCCAATCTTCTCTCAGCCCCTCCAGGCTTGGGCTTCTTTCAGCAGCCTACTGCTGTTACAGGATGGACTGCTAGTGTCTCTTGCCCTGGGAATACCATCCTTGACAAAATTATTATTTAACTTTCTATATGGAGTGTTGTCTCTTTCCATTTTTAGTGTTACGGATTCTTTTCCTAGCTTTTAAGAAGTTTCTAATTCAGCAAAGGTTTCTTCGTGCAGTCTCTGCCGCTATTCTGAGCATCCTAAACCACTTATTCATTCTTCCCGACGCTTGTCAGTGCACTCTTCTATCCTAAATATAGGGTAGTATGCCAACGGCAGAAGCTTGAGAGCGAGCTGAAGTGCTGGGAACACCACTGTTTACTCAGAGGAGTAATCAGCAAAGCCTGGCTGATTCCAGGTCGCGACGTCTTCTTGCTGCAGGAGTTTGCCCTCACTTCTCTGGGAGCTGGTGCAAACCCTTGAATAACAAGGAGATGTTGATGACACTTCCGAGCTTAGAAATACCCATTTCTTTCAACGTTGTGTAAGCTGAGTTGTAAATTCTGCTTAATTGCTGATATTAGGCCTGGAGAATTGGCAAAAGCTGTGGGGCTGATATTGGTGTTCTGTGCCTTGATTTCTTTTTTTCTAGTAGGTTTCGTATGGGATTCGTTAACCCCGAGCACCTCTCTGCTTTTAGAAATGGCTGGTAGTCATTGCTAGCTCGAGTGCTGCTTGTCTACCTCTTTCTCCTCACGCCTGTCACTGCCCCGTGCGCTGGGCTTGGTTGCTACGAGGAATGAAGGAGGAGACATGACGGGTAGAGCGAGACCTCTTGCAGGCTTCAGTGGTAACATGCAGAGTTAGAATTGGCTCAAAAGCTCTGACCATAACTTGTCTTCCACGGCCGGCTGGTCGGGAGGAATTCTCCCTTGTCTCTTCTCAGCAGAAACAGTGCTGCTTCCTGGCTTGTGTGAGCGAGCCAGCCGACCAGCCCAAAAAGTGCTTTGAGCTAAAAAACAGGGGTCCTGCTCAGGTCTGCTGGAAAAGAGGACTCCAGTGGCTTAAGTGTCCACGGCACAGGTGGGAGATGCTGCCTGGTGTCAGCCAAGCAGAGAAGGTGTGATGGTTCTGCCCTGGCAAGACCACGTCAACACCAGGAACGGTGTCTCTTTGCCTTTTCCATGTCCCTTGGACAGATAACAAGAGAGATTGTCCTGGAGAGGCACCAGGGTGCCGTGCCAGCCTGGGGAGGAACTCCAGCTGACGGCAGTAAAACCGTCTGTCTCTTTTCGGCAATAACAGCAATCTGAAAAGTTTTGTTGTGCGGAGGATTTTGTTGTGTGGAGGATTTGATTCTAGTAATGATTGATTTGAGTGAGGAAAATGCAAACTCGGAATTCTCCTTGGGCAAGCGGGGGTCACGTAAATAAATGCCTCTGGCATTCTTTGTGGCCCTTGTGGACTGTCTACCAATTACTTCTGGTCTCTTGCTGAATCAGTGGGAGTCTGTTGCTCCTTCAGCTCCAAGTACTTGGGCAGCGAGTTGGGTGAAATACAAATAAACACAGTTGGGTTGACCTAACGTATCTGAGCCCTTGGTATGCTGAAAATGTTTGTTCTTAGGATGTTTGTGCAGTCTGGAGAGCTCTGTACCTTAAACCTGATTCGCAGAGGACTGTGACCATGTTTAAACTGCGAAAAATAAAAGATCAAGCTGAAGAACCTGTGCCTTTAGGGCTTGTTCTGTGAGATTGAATGAGTTTGAGTGAACTACTGAGCTGCTGCTGGCCAGGAAGTTAATACATTAACCTGCATGAATACACTAGGTAGGTATGCTTCCTAGTCTAGTGCCTTTTTCTGTCTTTGTATCTCCCTGTACTTTTCCCTTGGCTTAAACTGTGTCTGGTTCAGCTTTTCTGGGATAAAATTTTAGCTTGCCAGTGGGAAAGAGGGTTCTATATTTGATGTTACTGCTTCTTTTGTCATTGCATTTTTGTGAGCCTCTGAGCTGATCTGCTGGGCAATGGTGTCCGAAGGAGATGGTCCAAGTCCCCTGGCCAGGCAAGCTTGGGGACTTGCTGGGCCCATGAGCTGATCACCTGGGGACCAGTGGAAAGCTCCCTGGCTCTTGTGCGTGGTTTGTGGGCTGTTCTGGGTGTCTGAGGAGGAGGCAGGGCAAGGTGAGTGTCATGGCTTTATTTGGGGTGTGGGGAGGCAATGGGGACTTCCTTTGTCTGTCAGTGGTGACTTGCACAGAGGGGCAGATGCGTCTTGAAACCACAGCCTGAATTAAAGCTGAAGCTTCTTGCCTGAAGCTTCTGCCCCAGTTATTAGCCGGGGTGCAAGAAATGTAGTGCACCCTGTTTTCCTGAATGCTGTGTCCCACTCAAGGACAGCTTGGCCAGACAGTGCTGGTTTCCGGGAGCCAGGCTTGATGCATACAAGGAAATTACCCAAAATCTCTGCCGATGGCAGCAGTGCAGCCTGGCAGCTCTTCCACATACAGGGTCCTGTTCCTGCGCAATGTTCTGGGACCTGCTGAGAAGCTGGAGGGGACCACTGGGCTGCCATGTGCTCCCACAGCTCCTTATGGTGTCCCTTGTGTATGTCTAAGTGCAGAGAGCTCACAGGGCCCCCCAAACCTTAACACAAGGGGAATGGAGCACCTCTTTTATGAAGAAAGGCTGAGAGACGTGGGTCTGTTTAGCCTGGAGAAGTGAAGACTGAGGGGATCTCATCAATGCTTATAAACATCTAAAGGGTGGGTGTCAAGAGGGTGGGGCCAGACTTTTTTCAGGACAAGAGGCAATGGGCAAAACTGGAACACAGGAAACTTATTTACTGGGAGAGTGCCAGAACCCTGTAACAGGTTGCCCAGAGAGATTGTGGAGCCTCCTTCTCTGGAGATATTCCAAACTTGCCTGGATGTGTTCATGGCCATCCTGGGACAGTGAGTAGCAGCGGGTGAAATGGATGGGACACAACTGAGCTGTTGAAGCTTGCTGCTGTTAGAGGGAATTCCGACCTCCAGACACATAGTTGTGGTGTTTGCAGACTTCTTGCTGAGCTAATATCTTTTTTTTCCTTGGGTTAACTTTCTGCAAATTAGTAACCTGAATTGTCCATGGAAGGAGCTTGTAAATGCCCCAACCAGAAGGAGCTTGTCAGCGCCGGTGTTGAGAACATGAGGCTCAGCCAAGAGGAGGAGGGAGAGGTGGTATGGTCTACATGCTGGAGAGTGGTGGGTTATCTCAGGACGAGTGGCTGCCTCAGCCAACTTCATGGCTTGATGCTCTTAAAAAGGGCCTTCTCTCTCCCTGCTTTCAGCTGTGCCCTCTGGCCTCCTCCCACATGCCAGCTGTGGTGCTGAGCTGATGCACTGATGAACTGATCCTGCTAAGTTGGTGTAAAATTGTTCTTTTTTTTTTCAGCTGGAACCTTTCTCCACTGGCTTAGCAAAGTGGGCAGGAGGGGAGTTGGACCATCCTCGGAGGCAGGGAGCTGTTGTATCAGCAAAGGGATGGTGCTCTTAGCCATGACATGGTATTTTCTTCCTCAGGGTTGAGTTTTCTCCCCTGGTTTCAGTGGCCTGCAGGTATCCTCTAGGCCTGGAGAGTAGTTCCTGATGGGATTCAGAGTACATTATCTCTGTCAGAACTTCATGTGCAGAAGGTAGGGCTTGGAAACTGTGATAGAACTTGTCCCAGCCCCAGAGGTGGACAGTGATCAGCTTTGTTTTGGGTTTTTCTTTATGAAAAAAAAAGGCTTCCAGCCTGACCTGTAAAGAGATATTTAAATGAAGGTTTCCACTGATGAGTTCTCCTTTCTCCCCCTGGTGCTGTGGTCTCACCACAGTGCTCAGTCATGGCATTTGTCATCTCTGGAACCGCAAATACGGGTATTGTGTGTATTTTCTACTGTGCTTTCTCAGAAGGGCTCAATTCATAGAGGGTTATATGGGCAGCTCCAGAAATACTTTAGATCCTGGCTCCTCAGAGCTTTCCAACAAATTGGCTTAGAAGCTGCTCCGTGGAATACTTGATTTTGCAAATACTCCTCAGTAAGGACCTGACGGGCGGCATTCCTCCCCTCCCTCCTCAGGGGCTGAAAAAGTGATTATGGGAGAGGTTTCAGTTTACTCTAGCATAGTTACAGGTCACGCGAGCACCGAACGCATATAGGCCATGAATTCACACTGGGTCTTTTCTTTTTTTTTTTTGAACTAGATGGTACATTTAGACTTCAGAAAGCTTAATCTTCTGTGAAGTGTGTTCCTTAAGGGTGGGGATTAGCATTCAGTAATTTTGAGGAGAGTTTCCAGAAGCAGATACCGATCGTTTTATATCAGTCCCAAAGGCTAGGGATTGATTTTTAGATGAGCTTGAGTGAGAAGAGGCTGGGCTGTAGTCTGAAACAGCACTTCCCCACTTGAGTGCTGACTTGTGGCAAGTGATGTGAAAGCCCTGTGCCACTGTCACAGCTTCACATCGCGACCTGGGGGCTGGCTGTTGGGTTGGTCCCTTGCAAAGGTGGCACTGCTTGTCCCTGAGACTTTTTCCCTCTTCTCATGCAAGGTCAGCCCCCAAGGGGCTCCTGGGGAAACACATCCTTTCCCAGAAAGGGCTCCTGTGAAGCCCTGGAAGGATTGCCTTGTGCTGCGTGTGGCTTCTCTGGGGCTTTTTGATTACAGGGCAGAGGGACTAAAGAGTGGTTGATAAAAACAATCCCTGTCTCTAGTGCTGGGTTATTCAGCAGTCCAGGGTGCTGTTCAGATCCCGCTTTAATCAGAATGGAAAGAGTTGCTGAGTTTTCCAAGTATGGCTTCTGTGCCTCTCCCCTAAACTTACTCTCTAAGCAGCCCTGTGAGTACTGGTCTCTAGCTGAGAGTTTCCTCTACAGTGAGGAAAAGTTTCATCAGGCCTTCTCTAAATATTGCTAAAATAATGGTGTAGACCTGCAAGGTGAGGTCTTTTGTTAATTTTTATGCTTTGGCTCCTGGGGTTCCTATAGGAAGGTCTGATGCAGGTGTGGGCTCCTAGGTGGGTAGCGAGAGGCATTTGGAGCCAGGAGGCAGGAAGAGAGATGTGTCTGTGCTGATACCGAACGCTTTGGGGCTTCTTCCTCTCAAGGAAAAGACCTTTCTTCTAGATCTGCTTTCTCTGAGGGCGAGTACTCTGCTTTCCCCAAAGCAAGGGGTTCTTCTAATAAAATGGTCCCGCAGTCACCTACAAATAGAGAGTTTGGTGCCAGTGGAAGATCTGGCATGATGATTTTGACATTGGGATTGCCATGATTTGAATATTCGAGGCTGCAGTGATTCCTTTAGACTTTCTAGTTAGGTCTTGACATCTGCGGAGCGTCTGAGCATCCTGTGCTGTAGGAGCCGATTCCCAGGAGCACGACAGACCACGCATGGTGTTTTCCCACCCCAAAGGAAATATTTCCAGTGGAATTTTTATGATAGTGCCTGGGGCCTTGCATTAGAGAATAAAAGGTGATTATTCTAAAACCTCCTCTGAATTAAACTTGGCTGAATCCTGTCGGGAAGATACACAGAGTCAGTGTAGCTGTGTCTCTTTTTCTCTAAAAACTAGACTTCCACCTCAATAGTCAGAGTGTAAAGACTGTCTGGAGCCACCCATGCCAGTTCAAAGGGGGAATCTTCCTCTAGTATTTTTTCTAAAATTAAGAAAAAAACCCTTGCCTATCTGCTCCTATCTGTATCATTGGTTTCGTTAGTCCTCGCACTAAGTTCACGTCCAGCTTCTGCCACGTAGTGTTTGTGCACAGGATTGCTCTTGTGCAGGTGTGTAAGTGGTGCTGTGAGCTTCAGAGTGTGGTCACAACACACGTCCACCCTATGTGGAATAAAGGCAGTAAATGTTATTTTAATTAGTGTCCAGGTCAGATCAGGTGTTTTTCAGGCTGGGTGCTAACGTTTTTGTTAGTGGCAGTAATACAGAAGTGATCTGGGCTAACGATGTCGGGTAATCTAACGTAAAGGTCTGTGCCATGGCACTGTAGGTTTTTGCACAGTATCGGCTCAGTTCCCCAGAGTGAGTTGTTTGGCCAAAAAGTGAAACTTCATGTCCTGTGTCTGGGGAATTTTGTGCTTCCAGCGGTGTTTGTAAAGCTGGTGCTTTATGTTTATCCATACGCCAGCAGCTTTTTGCCACTTGCTTTGTCAGAAAACACTTTATCGCAGCTTCGAATAAAATTGTGTTTGAATATCAGGGGTCAGCCTTTAGGGTGGTAAGAATTTTGATCTTCTGAGAATAACAATCGCTGAGAATAAATAACAAATCCCTTTCAGAAGCGCACAGAGGAAGCTAAAGCGACATGTTGTAATGGTACTGCACCCAAAACCCCACGAAGCCTTGGTAGTAAACTGTTTGTAAGAAAAATAATAGGGCTTTACAGCCTCATGAAAACTTTGTAATCGAAACAGAAAAAAAGGGCTTCATTTGCTACTGGCAAAGAGGTAAAATTGCATATTGTGGACTTAAAAGTGTTGAGAAGGCAGCGGTGTTCCCCAGTGTGGTAATGGTGATAAGCCAGGATAAAAGTTGAGTGGGATTCTGCCTGCTGAACATGGCAGTGAAGCATTTCATGATTACCATGGCTAATTTGGGCGTGAGAAGGTTTGCTTAAAAGCCTCGATCAGAGGTGGACCAGTCTACAAGTTGGTGCTCCAGACCTGTGATGTGGTTTAGTCACCACCCTTCCCTTCAGCCAACATCCCAGTGCTGGTACTATAGTGCTGCCCGCCCTTTATTCCTGAAAACTGGAATCCTGACCTTCCTCTTCTTTTTCTCTGCCACGCTGGGTTCTGTGTTGCTACATCAAAGGCTGTGCCATGCTCTCAAAATGTCTTAATCGTTGGGTCAAGTGGAAACGATACAACTGCTTCTCTCCAGCCACGGAGACCGGGACCTGGTGGGACAGGTGGGGTTTGTTCATCGATCACTGTCTTTTTGGTTCACAAGCGGGATGTGGCAGTGAGCTCAGCCAGGTCTGGCAGTTGGCCAGGGTTGTCCCCGGGGAGCGGGGTCATGGTGGTGTCCTGCCATCACAGGAAGAAGCTGTTTCCTCCAGACCTCCGTCTTGCATCCTGGCGCCGTGCGCTTCACTCCGGTGGGATCCCGCTCTCCATCCCTTTTCTCTTCCCTGAATTGCAGGTTCCTAAAGCTTCCCCTGCAGGTGCATAACTTTGTATGGGGAACTTAATCCTGCTGACTTCAGGTAAGCCTTTTATGGATTTCTTATCCACTGGATGAAAACCATTGCCTTGAAATAATGCTCCAGGAGATGATTTATTTGAGGCAGCTTCTCCCCTGCTCCACAGAGAAAAGCAGAGAACAGAGGAGTCAGTGAGATGTAGGATTTGATTCTTCATGAGGTTCAAGATCTGCAAACAGAGCAGTTCTGTCCTTTGTGCTTTGGCCACACATACCTGCATTTTGTGGTGAGTTGGTCAGCTTGGATCCTGCTGGAAAATCAATCCATCTCCAGCATGAGGGAGATCACAGAGGGCAAGGCTGGGTGCAGAGCTCTTCCCTGAAAGTGTTTTTTTGGACTGGTGTAGTGTGTGGCTTGGTCACTCCAGCTGAGAGCCTGGGGAAGAGCGCTTCCCGTGCTGAAGTCCTATTTTTCTGGTCATATATGGGAATTCAGGCTGGCTAAGTCGAGTCCCTGGGCAAGTATTTAGGGGTGGGATTCTTCTTTAAGTGGTGACTTAAGATGATGATTCTTAGGGAATTCTGCGCAGCTGACTCTAAGCCTTGTTTGGGACCAGCAGTTGTAGGCTGTGCCAACTGGAAAAGGTCAGCTGAAGCTGGGAACTGCCTGGGCACACAGCTAGATGTCTGGGTTTGGAGCGAGGAAAAGCCACCCTCGATATCAGTAGAAGCAGATGGCTCGGCTTTGCAGCCAGGAGTGATCCAGGAGCAGACACCTTTCATTTCCCAGCCTGTCAGTATCTGCTGTGGTGGGTTCAGGGCACGTACAGAAGCTTGCAAGCACGTGGTTCCACATCTCAAGAGAGCAGAGAAGCCGCCCGCTCCCCACTGGGAGAGAAGGAAGAGTCTTGGTGGGAAGCCTGGTGGAGTAAATCTCCTCTAAGGAGATGGGCTTGAGGATATACTGGAGTAATGGAAGGGACCAGTGTCCTCCTGCTTGGGCTTTGCGGTAGCAGCCAGCTGAGCTCATTTGCAGAGCACTTTTAAAGGCAAACAGTTGTCCCTGCTCACCTAATTCCTCTCCATCGGGGAGGAATTACCTGTGTCAGCAGAGCTGGGAAGTTATTTTTCTTCAGGCTTGGCTGGGAGGAGTACACATTTGAACTTTTCTGGGTGTAACTAGTTAAAGATCCTTCTGGAGCCGAAACAAGGCAAAACATTGCTGCTCCCCATGTGGGTGGTGATCCTGAACGGAAGTGCAGCCCTTTTTGGGGGAGGGGGGGAAGGGGCTGCAGCTGATGCTGCCGAGCAGACTGCTTTGTTGCTCCTAGTTTTTATCTCAGGCTGGTCTCCTGGACCCAAACAAGTTGGCGATGAGGAGGCCGTTTGTGCAGGAAAAGAGGTCTCGCAGCAACGCCTCGTTCCATTTGTCTTTGGCAGGCTGCAGAGCAGTCCCTTGCACGGAAAAGTCACATGAGAAAAAGCATTTAATGTATTTTTAGATGTCTTTTAAAAAGTGGCTTAGTGGCTGAAAAGAAACCTGTGCCAGGTCACTGGCCTGCGTGCTGCAGTTTGCCCCATGTCGATGTGGAATAGATCCAGTGGGATCTGTGGATGTGGAATAGATCCAGTGGGAGACTTCTGCTACCAGGATGCAGCTGGCTGTGGGAGGTGGCCCTGGTCTTCAGTATGGGCTGCTTAGACACTGGTGTGGACAATAGTGGGGGAAATGAACAGGAGATGTCCAGCTGAAACCAGTTTTGTTTCTTTTTCCCTTTATCTTTTGGAATCGTTGGGGTTTTCTTTGGCAACTTCGTGCCAAGTTCTTGCACGGTGTGGATTTTTACAGGGCTCCAACTTGGCGTGCTTGGCTTCTTGGTTGGTTTGAGCTGGGGGTGCTGGCAGAAGAGGTCCTGCCTTTTTGCTTGTACTGGTGCAAGAGAAAAGAGAAATGGGCTTGCAGACTCTGCATCCCACCAGGAAGCTGAGCCACATGCAAACTGGCCTCTTGGTTTTCTCTTGCTGGGTTTCTTGGTTTCTCTTGGTGTGTTGTCTCCCCAATCCCTTCTCCATGTGGCTGTAACGCTTGTACCAGCACAAAGGGGAGAGAGGACTGGGATGGAGGGGTGGAAATGCTTCCTCTGGAAGTAATGCAAGCTTTAAGAGAACTGGGATGCTGCTGAGGGTCTTCAAGCAGGGCAGGGCACATCTGCCTCGGGAGGATGAGTCATGGAGAAGGTACAGCCATTCCTTTCTCTACAGAACATTGAGTTTCCAAGTCTTTGCCGCTGTGGGAGAGGGCGTGCTACTCATGGGTCCCATGTTGCCTGGTCGCTTGAGATCTCTGTGGGCCATTGAATAGGAGGAAAAGTGCACGGAGTAGGAAGGAAGCGTGATGCACTGCATCCCCTCGTGTCAGGGACAGGGAGTATCGCTGTAACGTTCACATTGGGGGGTGGAAGTATGAGCTGAAATCCTGGGTTGCACATACAGGATGAGATGATCGGTGTGTAAGTTGTTTGGTGGATGGGCTGTTACACCAGGGCTTACCAGATAAAAAGAAAATGTCTTTACAAGAGTCCTGCCCTTTTAGAATAATCTGAAAGAACGGGAAGCGGTGACAGGTGAGGAGAGCAGGGGACTAGAGAGAAGCCTCCTTTAAGAGCAGCAGTATTTATGTAACAGCTAACACAAAATATTAATGTAAATAAGAGAAGCTGTGATTTTTACCTTGAAGCATCTGGAGAGGTGACTCTTCAGTGATAGTGTGTAGGCAGGTGGGACGAGAGAGCTGGAAAGTGCCAGATCACTCTCCTTGTTCTCTGAGAGGGTTTTGACCATAAATGATGAAAGTCTGTGCACAACAACAGGAGGAGGAAGCTAGGCAAAACCTGGAAAAGGTGCACTTTTTTCCTCATTTATTTGCTAGGGTGCTTCGTAATGGGAGGAAATAGGTGGGGGCAGGGGGGACTATGGGTTTCCCATCCCTTGAAATCTTCAACTCAAGATTTGCTTTAATCGAAAGGGAACTTTGAGGACATCTCACTTAGATGGTAGCCTTGAATGTGGTGCAGGCGTGTTTAAGAACATAATCTAAAATATAAATGTTGAGCTTTTCAATATGAGCAGCTAAGCTAAATGTTTATTTAGCAAGCAAATTTGTTTTTCTTGTCCCTGTCACTTAAAATGAGTGCGGCTGTGCTAAGGGCTCTTCTGAGACGCAGCTGCCTCTCGCCCAAAGCCCCAAATCGCTGCTTAATTTATGCCACCTCAATTTGAGCCCAGGTTCCTGGAGATGAATTTTAATGGCCAGTGCGGAGCTTGGGCTGGAGCGCGGTGTTTGTGGGTGGGTATTTTGGCAGAGGTGGGCGCTGGGGGTGCCACAAAACCCCTTGTTTGGGGGGCGGTTAAAGCCTGTTGCGTGCTCTCGGGCTGCGGCGAGGCGGGAGAGCACGGGAGCAGATGGACAGATGCATGTGCCACTGCTGGGACTGCCTTGTAGGGAGATGTGCCGGCAGCCCGGGACCTTCCCCATCCCTCCAGGAGACCGGCTGCTGGCCATTTCTGGGAATGCTCCTGGGGCCAGTGACTCCTGCGATCCTTGCCTGCGGGGCTGGGGACGTGTACTCCTGGCGTTTCGCCTGGCACGCCTTCCAGGGCATGTCTAAATCCCAGCAGGTTTCAGATGCGTTGCAGATTCTCCTACGGTCTTTTTTTAAAGCCATGGGAGTCATAAATAGGTTGGTGCTCGTTGGTGGGTCCGGCTGATCTGTCATTAGAACTGATGTAATGATTAAACTCAGTGTTGTGACGGCTTTCCTGCGGTGCTGCTCTCCTAGGGCTTGTTTTTCTCTTCTCTTCGGGCTTGAGCATCGCAGGTGCCAAGGTGAGACGCATTTAGGCCCAGGAAAAAAAAAAAACTTGATTTAGCAGACCTTGCTGTGGGGTCAGACCAACTCCAGCCTCTCTCCTCCTTTTGATGGAGGAGATTGTGCTCGCTCTGCTTCCCGGGGAGCCCAGCCCAGCAGCAGCACAGCTCTGCACTACATCTTATACTTAATGCTCTTCAGAATAAGTGTCATTCAGAAACTATCCAGCCAAGAAACAGCACAAGATGTAATTCCAGTGACTTTTTTAATATTTTTTTTTTTCTTCCCAAAGGACAGTAGTTTCTATTTAAAGGAATTGGCAGTGACTGGCCTTTAGCCCCGGGCGGGAGATGAGCTTTGAGGCTGCATCTCTACGCTGCGGGGCCGAGGTGGGTTTCTGAGCCCCTCCAAACAGCACAGGGCTCAATTCAAGACATTGAACCTTCTACGTCTGGTATTTTTATAGTTAACCTGTGTAGCTTTTGTGTACGAGGCAGAGGTCCTGGGAAGGGATGAGAAACAAGCTATTTTTACTCCATCACAAAAAGGGCTTGGCATGTTTATTTTAGACTCTGGAGCCGCTCAGACCAGTGTGGGGTTTTTTAATAGTCTTCTGCTGTTACTGTCAGATTTAAAAAAATAAACTTGAACTTTGGAAATCACAGGAAAAGAGGGTGCCCCCGTGTACTTGGCTCTGAGGAAGGTGCAGGGAGGAGTTGGTGGCATCTCCTGTATCATGCAGTGTTTTGGTCTTGGGGTCTCCTGCATGTCAGGGGAGGCTTTGCTGAGCCACCAGCTGATGATGGACCTCGTGTCCTTCTGTTGCATAAACTGCCTTGCTGGGTGTCCTAACTGGATTTACAAAAGCTCCCAGCTGAATAACTTGAGGAGCTCTGGAGAGCTAGAGCAGAACTTGGCCATTAGGTGAGCGATGCTGCAGCAGATCATTTGCTGCCTCCTGTTCCACAGAAGACTCAAGCTGCCAGGTCACCAGCATTGCTTTAAATCTGGTTTTTGTTTTGTATTTTTTGCTGTGGAGAAGCAAAAGGCAGCGGGAGGTGAAATAATGAGTGGCTCATTTTCCTTCTGCCACCAGAGTCTGAAAGAGGGAGAATTTAGGCCAGTACCACTCGAAAAGTGGGAGGACTTGAGGTAGGACCCATCCCCAGCCCCACGTGGCTGGCTCTCTGGTCTTGCTGACGTGGTGTAAGTGAGGAATGTCCCTTTAATTGCAGGTGTCCTTTACACAGACACTTCAAACTTTTAAGCTCTTTATCCCAGTTTATTATTAGAAGCTATTAAAAGTGTGGCCAATGGTGTGTTCACGCCATGGTGGTGGCAGCGTGAGGGATTTTCAGCCTCTTTGTGTTGGGTCTTGTACAAACACGTAACACAAACAGCCCAGGTTGCATCTGCCTACACAGGCTTAGCCCAGCTCCTTTGCTGGACCCAGATACCTAGAGAGCCACTAGCCCAGGCCTCCGGGCTGGGACATCCCAGCTGAGACCCCCCTCTGGCCCAGCCCCTGTTGGAGGCATCCTCGAGAGACAGTGGTGTTTGTTTTGAACCAATACTCTGCTGAGAAACTAGTCAAGTTACTGTCATTTTAATTCATTCACTAGTAAGCACCACTGATGGTAATTCACAGATGGAGCATTTTGCACCCTTACAACTCCAAGGGCTTGCAATTACTACTGCTAAATCTAACTAATCGCATCTACTGCTCAATTGCAAATTTGTCACTCTTCCTTCCGGTGCTGTTACATGGGATGGTGCGAGTCCATCCCAGTTTGCCCTCCTGCTGCCAGTCTTTTGGGCACGGATGGAGTGGAGAGTCTGGCAGGTTGTCCAGGGGAGCTCCCCTGCATCCTGGGAGGTTTCAGCCTGCACACTGGGGTCACAGCAGTCCCTAGATGCCCCTGCTCATGCCATAGAAAGATTTACCCTCCTTCATTCTTTATATTACACCTTACTCTCCTTTCTTTATTCCTCTTATTTCTGGATGCAACTCTTCATTACGCGGGTCCCTCCCTTTCTCTGCACCGACTCCCAAATCACAGCCCCGTATTACTTCTTGCTCATCAGTTTCAGCTCTGCTCCATCCATACCCACATCTGGTGTTCCTTTTACTTAGGCAATCTCAAACTTTTATGGTTGTATCGCTGCTATGGTCATCTTGGTACACATGGCCTTGCAAGCCCCCACACCCCCAAGCTCTTCAACAATTAATGTGACACATTGAGTATCCTGCACCTAAGATAAATGTCCCTAAGACAAATCGATTTCACAAATTCCTCTGTGTCCAGTGAGGTGGTTTCTTAGGTGTGGTCTGCACAGCAGTACAACACATTAACATTTCTCACAGTTTTTAGGTCTACCCAGCATCCTTACCCTGGAGCCGTTGGAACTGCTGCCTCCTTGTAGAAGTGACCAGCGGTGTTCCACCAGGACCTCCTGCTCGCAGCTGCCCCTGAAGAATTTACAGCTTGAGTTGTAAGGATAGGGAAGAAGATAGAGAGGTCATCTAGACTCATTCCCGCAGAACAATTAAGGATTCCTCAACCTGATTTAGCTGTGAGGCACACTGGCAAGCAGCTACCTGACCCAGCAGGCCTGCCTTCTCCCCAGCTTCCCCACAGGGCTGATAGAATGACTCTAGGGTGTTTTTCCCCCTTTCAGGAGCAACCAAGAGCCTGAGGAGCTGAAGGTTTTGTGGTGAGGGTTGGTATTTCAGCTTGGTGGGTTGACTTAAATCTGTCTTTCAAAAATAGGTAAGGCAACCAGACTCAGAGTGTCTGCTCTGTTCTCCAAAGAAAACACATGCTTGGCCACAGCTGTGTGTTTTTTGTATTAAGCAGGCCTGGATTTATTTGCAAATATTGATATTTGTGTACTGTAAAACACTGGAAATCTGTGCTCTGAAAGTTAAACTGGGTTTTGTTGGTATTTCTCATGTCCAAGAACCCATATCCCTGATGGGACGGGAGCTGGAAGGAGCAGAGCTGAGGTGCAGGATCTGCCTTTAGCCCATACCCTGCTCTTTGCCAGTGCTTTGGATCTTCCAAAACCACGACTGCTATGTCTGGGTTTTCCCTTTCTGCATGTCAGGCTGGGAGGGTTCGGCATCACTATGTTTGGGTTGAAGAATTGCATGGGTCTAGATCTATTTGCGGGCAGGGCACACAGGTTAGGATGCAGGATGACCCCTTTCCCCCACACACACATGCTGCTTTGCCCTGTCTTTAGAGGAGAAGGATTTTGGGGGAGTTTTTGGCACATCTGTGGTGTAGTTGGCTTGTTACGTGCAGTACTTGTGTCTTGGCAGCCTCACGAGCTGCTCCGAAGGGGCTCCCAGAAATCACTGCCAGTTGTATGTGCTGTGGCTTTGTCAATGACCAAAATACCTGGCTCTAAAGAGAGTTTACTCTGCCTGCAGAATTACTAGTGTATTTTCTTTTGCTAATCGGTCTGTAAAAAGGGGAAAAAAAAAACCCCAACAAACTCCAAACCAACAACTAGATTTGAAAATAAAGCCAGTGTTGTGGTTTGTGAACAAAGACGTGTTAATCCAGGGAATTCTGGCTTGATGTATTCATCAAAACTTAATGTTATAATGCAGAATAAATGTGCTTGTGAAAAAGCACTTGAAAAAAACCCCACAGATAATCCTATGCTATAACCTCGATAACAGGGCACAGTTTTAAAAATTGGCAGCAAATTTGGCTGGCAGCCCACAGGTCTAAAACTTGAAGCACTTGACTAATATAATGAGTTTTGAAACAAAAAAAAATATATTTGTATAAAATATACTCAGGGACTGGAATGTGACTGTAGTAATGCTTGTATGCTGGTCAGTGTATGTTTCCCAAACTATTTTCGACTCTTCTGAAAGTTTCCACGGGTCTTTCAGAGAGCTTTTCCCCTGGTGTGCTGGGGATCTGGGGGGCTCTGCCATGAGACCCCCAGCACAGGACTCCAGGTTCTTGTGCCCAGCAGTCCCAGAATAGGGTGCTGGAAGGCTGGGGGGGTCTGCGAGCCCCTTCCCCAGCTGGCTGGGTCCCTTATCCCGGGACAGGTGCGGCTGCAGATTTGTCCTCCTTGTGCTGCTGGAGGAATTCAGTCCTTCAGCCAAATGACTCGCTCCTCCTCTCCCATGACGAGCCAGCCCTTAATGAAATGACCCTTCCCAAGGTCCTCACTGCCTTGGGTTCTTCTTCCATGGCTGAGGGTGACCACAGGGAGTGAGTACCCCACCACACACACTGGTCCTCCTAATGCAACCTAAGCAATTGGCTTTGTTTCTTTTATTTCCCGTACTTGCTGCCTTCTCCTGGCTTCTCCCAGCCTTTTCCCATCCTCATCTCCTGGTTCCCTCAAAACCGGGAACCCGTCAGGTGCATTTTTATCAACAGAATATCCCCTTACCTCTTAAAGAATCCTCTGGAGGAAGAAGAAGCCAGAAGGCTTGGGAACAGTGTCTATAACCACCTTATCTCTTGCAGCTTCCAGACCTGGAAGGAGCTGAAATCAATGTGTTTGTCGCTCCCACAAAATAAACAGCCTTGGCCAGGACTTTGGCAAGAGAAGCCGTGCCCCTCTTTCCGAGGAGGCCGTTGGATAGTTTGCTTTCTGGGACAAAGGCTACTTAGACATCTGGATTGCATTGGGGATTTTAGGGGAAACATAAATTATTAGTTTGCTGTGAATGGAGAATGACTTTGATTGCTTGGCGAGCGTGTTTTTACCAGCTTACTACTGCACAGGCTGAATCCACGTTCTCCCCCTTCGGAAGGAGAAGCTGCAGAGGCTGTTTGCTGTGTCCTGGGAACAGGGGGGGGGCTGTGCAGACCTCTCCCGACCTTCTGGTGTGTTGAGAAAACACGCTCGTTTTATGGGCAGTTAATTTATAGAAAGTTCCTGTTTAAATTTCCTCCAAGAGCCGTAAAACTGGAGGACAGCTGCACCCATTAGCCGGCTAATCAAATGCTGCTCACACCTGGCTCACCCTCCCCTTCCCCTCGCTTCTGCTGAAGCTAACTCTTGGCTCCTTCGTGAGATCCAGCGTGGGAGCTGTGGGAAATGCCCCCAAAAACTGGTCAGGAAGCTGCTCTGTGAAGTGGAGGGCTGGCCAGTGCTCGCGGTGTTCAGGGGTCCTGCTTGTCTCGTGGATGAGCTCTGAACCCCAGGAGTGTCCGGGGTAAGTCAGATTTTTGTCTTGCATCCACCCTGGTTTATAAAGGCACTGCTCCTGTCTGCCTTAGGGGAGTGGTCCAGAACCACCCCTGGATGGAGAAGAACCAGCCCTGCTCTGAAACAAAAAGCTGGTTTGCATTTTGCTCCTCTTCCTCCAGGTGCAGGGGAAGCTGCCTTTCTTTCCTGCCACCTTCTCCCTCCTTCCCCAAAGATGGCAGAGAAGCAGCGACTCACAGGCTTGTTTGCAGTTGTGTGTGTTCATCTTTCAGTGAAAGAGAAGGGCTTTTAGGTGGGTGCTGGGACACCCAAACTCCAGAAGCCTTGGCTCTGCATTGGCTCCCTGGGGCAGCCCAGCTGATAGGATTTCAGTATGCGCTCTAATAAATTCCATGCTAACAGCTAATTTTGATCTAACTTTGACAGAGAAGTCAGGGTCTTAAAGACACTGAGCTCTTAAGAGTGTTCCTGGGAGCTGCTTTTCCCCTCTTCCAACAGCAAACAGGCTCAACATTCCACCCCTCTGGTTGTACAGGTTTATTTTCCTTCACCTTCTTGCCATGTTAAAACTAACTTTTATAACAGTTAGAACTAACTGAAGAAAAGGAGGAACTTGCAGCCCATGTCCAGGGCTGAAAAACAGAACTAAACTCCTGCTCCTTTACTCCCAAAAATACCAGTTGCTGCTCCGAACAGCCTTCCTGCTGTCTGTCTATCTGTCCTGCTGGCTGTCTGTGCTCAGCTGTGAGTCTTTGCCCCTTTGGAGATGCTGGCCTGTTTTCACCCTTATCCCCCTTTGATTTTAGGACCAGTGCAGAAAATCACTGTGGTGTGAGCAGCTGGAGGGTAGAGAGACCTTTCTGGAGCCCCCTGCTTTATCTGCCAGGAATTTAGTACAGTGGCAGGAATGAGCAAAGGGGAGCACTTAGCACCCCTAAGTTTCTGAACCTGTGAGGGCTCCTGGAATAAACCCCTTCAGCAGGTTCCTTGATCTGATGCAAGAAAACTGTCTTTGGCATGCTTGGGGCCTGAAATCCCTGTTTTGTTTAAGCTGGGGCCCATTTCCCTCCCTTTAAATCTCCTCTGCAGCAGTTGATAAGCAGCCGGTCCCTTCTCAGGGAGAAAATGCTGCAGAAAGAAATGCCAGGAATGTGAACAGCAGGTGGGGACTGGCAGATGTACTTATCAATCACGGCAGGAGTGGTTTATTCCTCTAAAGAGCTTCTGTTTGCCTCCGGCTTGGTTTGTGCGTGTCCTTTCCAACCCCCTCCAGCTTTTACTGGTGTTGGAGATAAGAGCAGGGTAGTTTTCCCCAGTTTTTAATTTGTTTTTTTCCAAGTGCATGGCACGGCTCCGTGTGGGATCCCTGCTCCAGGAGGCCAGAAGAAAGGGGAGGGGTGGAGGTGGACCCTCTTAGATGACTCTGGAAGGGTCACAGCAGCATACCTAGGAAATAACATGTTACATCTTGGGAATGGGCTTTGGGAAATCTTGCTTCCACCGTGCCCAAGTAGAAGGCAGACTCGATTAGTTAATTGAATTTGCTGCTCTGTTGCTTTTCAAAACATGACTTCATATCTCAGAGGAGTCTGGAGTTATTGCTGTGGACAAAACCCTATTTTTAAGGTGGTGATACTTGGAGGATATCACCTGCATCGACAAGTGAGAAGGCTCAGCTCCAGATTGCAGAATTGCACTTGTAGAAAGGGGAGTGGGACCCTCTGGCCACTTGATTTTTGCTGCTGCTCACGATTTTTCTTTTTTGAGCACCTTTCATTTCATTTGGGGGTGCCTACTTGGTAGCAGGACAACCTGTTTTACATGAAATAACAGGCTGAATGGCAAAAAGCTTTTATCTGTCGATCCCTAAGCAGCTTTCCCCGGTGTGTTGGCAGTGTGTGTTACAAGCAGAGCAAACCTGTTGTCACAAATGACATTAGGGGTGTCTTTCCCAGCCTCTGAGCTTTCGTTCTGGCTGATGTGCTCATGTCAGAATACGTGTTATCCCCCAGTGCTTCGGATCCACTCCAGTTCCATGTGCTGATCCTTGCAGAACCCAGAAGAAGCCATAGACTCAATGGTGATGTGGTTAGACCTCTCTTTAAATGACTTGCCAGGTGTTTTGCTGGGTTATTTCAGCTGGTCTAGGTAATTTTGTTGTCTGTAGTGCTCCAGGGCACCCATCTCCATCCAGCCTCAGTGATTTGCCTTCTTCGGGACACTGCTGATGTAGATAGGTGATATCTTAAAAGAAAAAAAAAAAAAAGAAGGAATAACTGCCCTGAAATCTCTTAAAAGTTTTTCTTCATATTGTTTCTTCTTTTTGTGGCAGAGCAGTGTGAGGGAGAAATAGCTTTCCCAAGGAAGAAAAACAGCAAGAGGAAAGGAGCAGGCAGTTCCTCAGCACAGAATAAAGACCTCGGGAATCTAACTTTTTGCAGCAGAAAAATGTTCTTTTCCATCTCTGCTCGGACAGCACCACCTTGCCTAAACAGAGCTTGTATTTGGGAGGTGCTTCCTTCAGGTTTTAAAGTAGTTGAGACTCTGGAGCAAAGGCAGCAATTCAGGCAGTGATGCTAATCAGGGTGTCATTTGCATTGCCACCCAGCTGCATTCTGGTAGCACCTTGCCCATGGAGTCAGCTGGAGGACAGCATCCTCTGCTCCCCAGGCTCGGATGTGGGTCAGCTGGTGAGTAATGCTCCCGGGGAGCTGCCTCCAAGTGGAATTACCCAGTGGAGGCTGGGATGGGGCAGGAACCAGGGAACACGCACATTCCAAATACTCTCAACCCCCTTAGTGCGTTCCTGAGAAGTTGCCTCCCAGTTGCAGTGATTTGGCCAGTGCGCCCTATTGCAGGACTTTCCCCTCATTAATTCCCATTTGGAGTGGATTCAGTCTAAAACCCTGGGCTTGGGGCAGATTTTCCTCCCCAGGCCTGTGTGGAGGAGCAGGGACTGTCTGGGTGCCACCAGTCACGCCGCCCGCTGCAGAGACTGTCTGATGGTGGGGTTGCAGTTAACTCTTGAACTTAATTACTTGCAGAGGAATTTCCCATGCTGCGACTCGGCCTCAGGCTTTGTTTCAGGTTCAGCCATTTCCAAGAGTTAAAGAAAAGAGTTAAAAAGAAAAAAAAAGAAAAGCTTTAAGCTGCTGGTATTTACAAAACCAAACAGAACCAAAGTGCTTGCATTCAGAGGGTACTTGGTGTGGCACAATGGCTGGAAGGTTGGCAGTCCAGTTGCCAGGGGATGTCCCTGCAAAAACCACCCCATATCTTGTGTATCTTATCAGGGTACAGGCGTCTGAAAGGCTCCCAGTTCACCAGTGCTTTGTAGACTTGATCTGTCAAGTGAAGGTTTTCAAAGATCCTATCCATCCAGGGCCTCCTCCAGCCTGGGGGCTGGAGGGGCTGAATCATCGCTGGGGGTGGGAGGGTGGTGTAGCCACCAGCCCTCCCTAGCCCTGGGACCAGGATGTGGATAAGCCATGGATGGGTGAAGGACTTCTCTACCTCCAAGGCAGAGAGAACAAAAAGTTGGAAGAGGGGTGGAGAATAGGAGTGAGCTGCGGTGGTTGCTGTGCTGTGGACAAATTTAATTCTCAGGTATTCTGACTTTTTTTTTTTAAACTCATTATTTGCAACCTTGAGGTTTTGGGTGTCTTTGTTACCTATAGCACCATCATACGGTGTTGGGAGAGGGGGGTTTAGGCTCAGCCTACAGCAATGAGCAAAGTTCCTGACTGGCATAAGGTCTTGAGGAATAAATGAGAAGCAATTTGTCTTCTGCAGCTGTCCTGCCATGGGAGGCACCGCTGTTAGCGAAACCTTTTTCTTGGGTGTTTTGGGTTTTTTTTGTGGAAGGTGCTTCAATTCTGTAACCTGGTTTGGTTTCCTCTGGAATTTGCTGCAGTAGGATAGCAGAGGCTTTTGGAGGACAGTGCATTCTCTCCTGTCCGATGCACAGCTGATGGTGGTGGAGATGCTGTGGTGCAGACAGTGATGTGGTTTGTGATCAGAGACCTGCTGAGTGAGTGCTTGGTGACTGTAACTAGTAAACCAGGTTATTTTTGGCATAGCTTCTCTGCTTTATAAGGGATGGACTGAGCTGCTAAAACCACATTTTTCCACTACAACTTGTTATTAAGCCTGGAAGAGGCTCAAGCACCAGTTTTCAGAGTTGCTCTTCAGAGGTGGGTTGCTGCAGAGATGGAGATTTTAACCCTGGCTGCAGTGGGTTGGGTTTTTTATTTTTAAACTTAAAACCTCACCCTTCCAGGTGAGGAAGTGGTGATTGTGACCAGGCTTTGCAACTGGCTCTGCTGAATGACTTGTATGTCACTTGCCCACATCGTGACTGTTCTGCATCCTCCAAATATGGCGAGGTCCTGTGGGACCAACCTGATCTCAGCTGAGACTTTACAGGCCTTCCCTGAACCTACAGTCTTTTAATGACAGTAAGCCAAGGAAATACTGTATAACCATGAAAGTGAAATAACATAAGCAAAGCGAAGGCTTTGGTGCACATAATTGGGTACCTAATTGCTGCGCTTGCCACCTGGGGATTGGAATTGCTCCTCTGCTCTGGAGGCTGAATGGGCCATACTGTGATAAGCAGTTTAATTGTTTCCCCGCAGCTGGGAAGCCAAGGCAAACTGAACAAGGCTGAAGGCACCTCCAGAGCTTTAACGGTGTCTCTGCTGCTCCAAAACTGCGTTTTATTTTATTTTTTTCCTGTGGTGCTTGAGCATCTTTCTTTGTACAGTGCTTTATGCTTTCGCTGAACTATTCTCCTGTGCTGTTTGGTAGCAATCAGCCATTGGGTTTTATGGAAAGCATTTTGGATTTACCCAGATATAAGAACAGGCCTAGAAATGTGTGCAAGCAGCGAGGAGAGTCCAGTGGGTGCTAGTAACGGGATGCACCCTTAAACTAATTACTGGGATTTGGGGATCACCTCCCTAATAAGATCAGGTGAATGCCAAGCAGAAATCAAAGCAAGACTGAACCAGGAGGGCTTGGATTCAGAAGAAAAGGCTTGGAGTGATTAAGGACAAATGTATTTCTCTGCTTTTAGGCTCTCGGGAACATTTTGGACTGTTGTGAGTGGTTGTTGGGCTGGGAAGTGGGTCATCCTCGTTTCTCTCCCTGGGTCAGCACAGCCTGTGCCTTGGGCTGGGCTCTGCTCTGGGTGCCCCGAGGCAGAGAAGATGAGTTTATGGGGGTAGAGCTCAAAGTGATGAAAGCACAGAAGCACTGCTGTTGCAAAGGATTACAAACTCTTGAGTTCACCCAACTTGGGTAAGAAATGCAGGCACGAAGGGGAGAGTAGTTTTTGGGTGTCCAAAGCACGTGTGGTTAGCGAGAAGTAATGCTTGGCTTGGAGAAGCTCAAACTGGTACAAACCCCAGCTAAGTGCTGGTTTAATTCTCCTTGTTGCCTCAGAATGGCATCCAACTCTCTTTTCCTGGGGCATGCACTGGAGCTGTGATGACTTTGTCCCCATTCCTGGGATTCTTGCAGAGGGAGCAGGTAAGTCACCACATCCTCTGCCTTGTTCCTTTGTACTGGGAAAGAAGCCACTGCTGGACTGGTCCCATTTTTTTATTCCTTTTTTTTTTTTTTTTTAATCCTGTAAAACTTAAATTCGTGTTTTATTCTGCCCACTTGAGCCAGGAGGATGGTGCTGCTGTTGCCATCTCCTGTGTGTCCTCTGAGTCCTCACTGCTGTCCCTTTGCAGCGTCCAGACTGTCACCTTGGGAAGGTGTGGGACACAGTGACAGCATGCTGGGAAGGGAGCCTGCAGGCTCTCACCCTCTGTGTGAAAACTGCAACGGCAACTCAAAATAGGGGGGTGCAGCCTGTGCTCACACGGTTTGAAATATACTGTACCTCGGGGGGGTGGGTGTTTCCCTCAGAAACATGGAGGGCTAGTTTCCAGCCTCTCTGACCTGCACAAGATAAGGTTTCCTGCAGGGAAGAGAAAAATTCTTGGCAAGAACTCTGGGTCATTTTTGGAGGACCGATACCAGATGCCGTGCCAGTTAGTTAACTGTTGCAAATTCATTACACGATGTGGGCTCCGTGGCTGCTTATGGAAGAAAAACATCAGTTTTGCTTGTCTTGTCCTTGCCATCTCTCTGCCTCCCCTTTTTCCCACATCTTTATCCCACAGTTTTAAACAATGTGTCAGGTGGCTGAGCACCTCAGTTTGATCCTACTTCTTTCAGTCATCCACTGAGCTCTCCTGCTAGCAGGAAAAGTCAGAAGTTTACAGAAACTTGTGCTCTCAGTACAAGTGTCTTTGCTGCCATGTGAGACTTTAATCTGAATGAAAGTTAGCTGAAACTTGTCAGAAATTAATTTAAAACCATGCTTTCTGGAAAGCAATTTTTTCCAATCCCTCGGACTTTCTTGTTTGAGGAATTTGGGCCCCGGCGATGGCAGGATGTGTTGGAATTATTGCAGGGGGGTTGCTTCCAGCAACCCTTAAAACACATGGAGCTGTGAAGCCACACACGGTCCTTCTGCCTCGGTGAGCTCGTGCAGTTGGGGATCTGTTGCTTTTGGATTTACTACCTGAATGAAAGGCTGGCCAGCTCGGGCCAGGGATTATTGAGAAGAACAGACAGTTTTACTGAACCAATCCAGCCCTTTGCTCCCTGGTCTCCAGCGAAAGGGGCAGGCACCTATAAAAATGTGTACCTGCAGGGAGAGGTTATCAGTTTGTTGTTGGTTTTTGGCAGCTTCTGAATTTCTCCTGCAGAAATTAAGAAAATATGGTGCCCAGCTGGAAGCTACGGATCTTCAGGGAGTTAATTCCTCCTTCAGAAGCTTTCTCTGCCTCTGTGGCATGGGAGCAATGTTGCTTGGTTTTGCAGCTTTCCCATTTTATGCTTGCTGGTTAAAGATGGAACACTTATTCTGCCAAGAAGCATTTAGAATAGTTTTCATGAGAAACATGTCAAGTTGCAGGTCTGCAGCTGATGCCCTGGCTGCTCTGCATAAATCTCTGGGTGGTAAATATATTTAAATGAAGAACTACGGCAGCCTTGCTAGCTTGAGTAATAAATCAGGGCTCAGCAACTCCATAAAGTTGAATCTTAATGCCTTGGCTTGGAGGTGTAGGGTGGGGTGGTAAAGCTGATGGAACGGCGGGATGTTTCTAAACAGAATGTGCCTGCCCTTAGTTACGCTGCCATAAAGAATATAAACAATGCTGCAGACGTAAGTGAAGTGCTGAAAATGGCTTTTTGTTGGGGTTGCTTGCCTTGTTTTGTGTGTCCTTGCCATCCCTTTGGGCGCAGCAGCAGATCTTGTGCCCTGGCAGGGTAGGGGAGAGATCCGAACTAAACCTTGCCTTCCAGTCCCATGCTTAGCACCGAAGCCCTGGTGCTTTGACATCAGCCCATAGGAAATTATGGTGCTTAAATGCTTTCAAGGTCCTTCTTGAAATATTTCATTATCTGAGGAATTTTGTGGAATACCCAGAAGGTGATTATAAACCCTTGGAATGTGGCTGCCTCTCCATCAAGCAGTCCTGCCAAGCATTTTGAGATGACTCTTGAATATGAAACCTCATCAAGATTTTCTTCTTTTTCAGATTTGGACTTGGTTCCTGCAGCCCTGGGGCTGTTTGTTCCTTGTGCTGGAGGAACACCTGCCCCAGATGCCTGCTCTGGGGTTCTCCAGCACTTTGCTGCCTGCTTTAGTACCATTAGTGAAGCCAATACTTGCCCGGTGGCTGCCATGCTGGCATCTCCTAAGGAAGGAAGATGGAGTGCTCTTCTGGTGATTAAAAAAAAAGTAGTCCTCTCTGTCATTGCATGACCAAAACGTGGGCAGGGGTCCTGCTACAAGCCTTCTGGCCAGGCTCAGGAGTACTGCCAGAGCTGCAACTTCGGGAGGGTTTCCTTCCCAATAGGATTTGGAAGTATTGATCAGGTTTCCAAAGAAGGGGATTTGTGGGACTGCCCTGCGTGTCAGTCTGTCCTTCACCCCTCTAATAGCTTCTGCTTGCTCATTTGATGTAAGGAGCTTTATACCTGTTTTACTAAAGAAATAAATAAATTAAAAAAATAGGCAGGAAGGGAGTTTTGTCTAAAAGGACACACCAAAACTCACTTCTTCTCTGTGCAACTCATGCAATGTGTGATGTGCTCCGAAAGCCAAACTGTGGCAGAAACTTCAGGGGGATTTCCTGCTTTCCTGGTTGTGGGAATTTATCCCTTGAGGCTTTTCTCTTTTTGTGTGGATTCTTTAGTAGTTAATAAGACAAAATGTCCAGTGGAAGCTTCCTCTCTGATTAGGATATTTGTCATTTCTCTTCCGTGTGGATTCTCTGAAGCCTCATAAGGGTTTTTGTTCGGCCTTTAATTCAATTAAGAAATCAAGCAAGAGATGCAAATCTTTTTAGCCTCATTAGTTTCAGTGCTCATGACTATGTCTGAAGAGAACATCTCCTGCAAAGTACAACAGGGTAGCTTAGGCAGGAACTACTTTTCTGGGGTTCAACTGAGATTTCAGGTGCTGCTGGAATCTCATGGGTGATCTTGTCCCTTTGGAGCATGGGGTGGAGGGCTGGTGCCTTGGTTTATACCCGTTTCTGAAGCAGCAGCTTTGATAGAAACCTGCTTTCCAGCCGGGTGACTTCTATCAAAGGTCGTTAGCTGGTGTGAATTAGACTCAAAACAGCTGGTGGATGGTGAGTGATACCAGGGGACAGGACACACAGCGGTGACTGTCACGCCAGCTGCTCTTGCACATGTCCTTTGGTGCTGGCTGGCAAGCAACCTTCCCCCTGAGGAGTACGAGATGGGGCTCCAATGCCTCGTAGTCCTTGCATTCAAAAAATATGACGCCTTATGTCTTGCTTCCTGCTGGTTTGTGCTTTCTCTGTTGTGCCTCAGCTGTACTTTCTGGCTAGAGCTGCTGGGTCCTCTAGATATTTCATTAGGCTGTCTTTGTTAGAGCTAATTTTGCTATTTGAGAAATCATCATTTGTGCCTTTCAAAAATGGGGATGGCAGAGACACAGTCTGGGCTTTTCTTAGTATAGTTGGGGAAGGCAGAGCCAGCCTGGGCTGATCTTAGTATACCTGAGGTACAGAAATCCATGTGAATTTTAAAACTATATGAAACTTGGCGTTGTCCCTGCAAATCCACACGAAAACCAATTAGGACCCCCATGTTAAATCGTTAAATCTAGAGAGTCCAAACTTTACTGAACACCAGCTGCTATGCTACAGTGAGCCCATGGAGGGGCAGGGAATTTATCTCGAGACCTAAATCATAGAATCACATGGGGTTGGAAGGGACCTCTGTAGATCATCTAGTCCAAACCCTGACTAGAGTGGGTCTACCATTTTGCACAGGAACTCATCCAGGTGGGTTTTGAATGTCTCCAGAGAAGGAGACTCCACCACCTCTCTGGGCAACCTGTTCCAGTGCTCTACCACTCTCACAGTAAAGAAGTTTCTCCTCGTGTTTAGATGGAACTTCTTATATTCAAGTTTGTGCCCATTTCCTCTTGTCCTGTCACTGGGCACCACTGAGAAAAGACCAGCCCCATCCTCCTGACACCCTCCCTTTAAGTATTTGTAAGCATTGAGCAGGTCCCCCCTCAGTCTTCTCTTCTCAAGACTAAAAAGACCCAAGTCCCTCAGCCTTTCCTCATAGGAGAGATGCTCCAAGTCCTTAATCATCTTTGTGGCCCTTTGTTGTACCCTCTCCAGCAGTTCCCTGTCCTTTTTGAACTGGGAGACAGGATCTTCTACCTCCGATGGTTTCTAGCAACGAGTGCCCCTCAAATCCACGTGCGGCATCATGGGGACTGGTCTTCCACCTTTGTGTATGCTTATAACCAGTGAGATAATCGTGGTCCAAATTGAAATGGCACTAATTTCTCAAGAGTGGTGCTTTGGTCTCATCTCTGTTGGCTGCC